>JAQZBX010074017.1:0-14820 GCA_029593785.1 Cabassous unicinctus
AAAGCACTATTAATAGAGAGACTCCTCTAATGTCAAACAGTGACAAGGAGATAAAATAATAGGGAAAATAGAAGTAATGGTGATTTTCAGTGGGTTCAGCCTATAGCACGTGTAACTGAATTGGGGTCTGGAATGTGGAGAAATATTCAAATTCTTAGGAGAATCAGTTTCCTACCTAATATCTTCACACAATCAAAGCATCCATCTATGAGAAGGTGGATATCTTGCCTATCTGGAATGTGTGCTTGCTTTTTGATTATTCTGACACTCCAAATTGTAATATTATTTTTCTGGTTTTAGAATTGCAGGTGTCAAATTAATTTCTCTAAAAAATTAAAACTCAAAAATAATCTGAACAAATAGTTAAACCCATGATCATTTGGTAAGCATAATAAATAAATGAGGCATTGTTAAATAAAAAAATATAAATTTTTTAGGTTTCACAATAAAAAATATACTCAGAAAGTGTACTCCTGTCCCACTTGTTCTACTTCCTCTTTATTCCTAGCTCATCAATCCCACAACCTCACAATAAGAGTAGTGCAATAGCTTTCTGTTCTCCATTACAGTCTGCTTCACAGTCAATTTTTGGCAGAAAGTGGCCAAGTTCAAATATAAGTCAGACCCTATCAATCCGAGGTTATCCTCTCACTGATAGTACAAATTAAAACTACTACCATGAACAGCGGTGTGTACTGAGGCAACCCTTTCCTCTCCCACTCATCACCTCCTTGTTTCTACCTTACCAGCTCCCCTGGGGTCACACTGCTCCCTGCTGGGCACCTGAAACAGTCCTACCACTGGGATGGGATCCTTCTGAACCTCTGACAGTCACACTTTCCCCAGATAGGGTCTCTCTTCCGCTTATCACACACCTCTGTATCCCTTCAAAATAAAACTTGTTGGTGAGAGGAAATGACACTCACACTTGCATCTGGACTTTCCTCACTGCATTGATTTTACTGAAGCAGTGGTAATGGAAGGCACTCAAGAAATGAAGACTGAATAACTGGAAGGTAGAATTAATTATATTTCTGTACATTGCTGTATATGCCACTGACAGAATAAAAAAATATAATACTGATCCACAAATTACTCAATTAGATTTTATTATTGATTGATACCAATAAAGAAATTCAAATGTAGGTAAGAGTAGCTTATTTTCCCTTTGGAATCAACAGTTTGATAAATTATCATTCTTGGGCAACATCCAAGCCCAGGGGAGAGCGGCAAGAGATAAAAATTGGTCAAGCCCATCAGCTTCCTCTGACTGCTAACATAAATACTGATGAAACCGTACTATGTGGGCATCATATGAACTTTCAGAGGAATCAACACATTCTATGAACTCTATTGAAATGAAACTTCACCAACTCCTTTTGTCCTTGTGATCAGCTCTAATTTCATTAGCCCTGAACCCCAGAAGACAGATTGAACCTTCCTGAACAAGGACTGGAGACACACTAGTAAGTCATTATTTTTAGAATAATATTAATTTTAGATTCAAAAGTTAACTGAGAGAGAAAACAGTGGTTAAAATTCCCTATTTAAAAAATAATGAAATAAAATATGAAAGGTCATATTATACAATATGTTATTCAAAGTAATAATGCCACCTTTTCCTTGGAATGAAATTAAATGGAAGAACATATTGCATTTCTGATCTTCAATTTAGATATTCCAAAAGGATTATTTTTAATATTCTTGGCCTATTAATATCTTGGTTCAGAATGCATATATTGAATAAGGGGTGTTTCATTTAGCACAAGAAGCTCAAAGTATATTCAGTGTTAAATGAAATCACAATTAATGAAAGCTCTATAAGAAGTAATAAAAGAAGAAAATTTAAAATAATGATGCTGTGTTAATTAAAAAACATGCTCTATTTTAAGCCCTAATATATTATTGGCAGGAAACTGAGTCAGTTTAGAATTATCAAGAACTGTTTCTTGAGGTAAATTTTACTATTTTGTTTTTGTTACAATAAAAGACAAAGGCAACTGTGGATAAGTTGGAAATATGTCTATGTATGGCCATGAATATTTTTTCACTCAAACACCCTGATACAGTGAGTGAATATTATGAAGAATTCATAATACCTTTTAACGAGAACATCAGCAGAGAGGTAGTAAATCAAATTTTATCATTTAAATATTGTTTAAATCATTCAGCCTATGTTTACCTATTGGATTGGAAAACATCCCAATTCTTAATTTTTTCTATTTAATACAGTATATGAATATTTTTCCTCTAATAAAACAGATGATATTAAATTAGAGTTATTTAATGATTAATCATTTAATTTCACCAGTATCTAAAATCCAGTAACCAACATTTACTCCTTGACCTTTCTACACTCCACCACCATGGTGGAGAATGAGCATAATATTTAAAAGGAGGAGTTGAATGGGAGAATATGGGAGGTCAAACTGTAAATTACATTCTTAAATATAAACTACATTTGCAGGAAGGTTAAAGAATAAAATCTGTATAAATAGAAGACATCAGCCTGTCACTACAGGAGGAATCACCAACTGCAGTATTCTTCACACTGACACTAGCTGAATTTAGCTCCAATTCTTTGTCATAACTTCTCACCTGCCACAATATTTGCATTAATCTTATGGGACAGATAGAGGAACATGAGGATGTGGAAGTGGCAGTATGACTGGCATGAAAATTGTTATTAAATATTTGTAATACTTCATATGTGTAGTAGATAATGCCATGCATTTTAATAATTGATGAGTTAATAGTGTGAAATAGTTTGCAGGGAAAACTTAATTATTTAACTTATTATATGTGAGGAATTCCTAGGAGATGAAATTTTAAAAGTAAATTATATGGTGATTATGAGGCAAAAAATCTCAGCTCATATATTTGATACCTTAAGTAACCATGTGAGATGTCCTATGGAGCTCTAAGTATAAGACAATAAATGAAAAATTACTTGGGAATGCTGAAGAAGAATAAAAAACCAGCCATTAGCTAAATTACTTACTAAAATTTTGAAATTTGTGTACAGCTCTAAATTAAAAATTCTCAAGAGCAAATAGGCTAATGAGTTTACAGAGTACATGAGGAAGGTCAATAATGAATAGATCCTTTTTTTAATTATTATTATTTTTTACTTTATTTTGTTCATTTAATAATTGAAAATATATACAATTAAAAACTAAAAAGTAAACACAGATGAATAAATATATACATTTCTCAATTAAATGTAATGGATACATATAATTTTTTTTTTATCAAACAATATGTTACACGATATATTTGGTTCATAGTAACGCATTCATACAGTATTTGTCCTTTTGTGTCTGTCCTTGCTTCGCTCAACATAATGTCCTCCAGGTTCATCCATGTTGTCATATGATTTATGACTTCATTTATTCTTACAGCTGCATAATATTCCATCATGTGAATAGATCACAGTTTGTTTATCCATTTGTCTGTTGATGGACTCCTGGGTTCTTCCAACTTTTGGCAATCATGAATAACGTTGCTATGAACAGCAGTGTGCAGATGTCTGTTCGTGTCACTCCTCTCAGTTCTTCTGGGTATATACCCAGTAGTGGTATTGCAAGGCCACGTGGCAAGTCTATATTAAACATCTTTAGGAACTGCCAAACAGTTCTCCATAGTGGTTGTACCATTCTACTTTCCCACCAACAGTGAAGAAGTGTTCCTATCTCTCCACATCCTCTCCAACACTTGTAGTTCTCTGTCTTTTTAATAGTGGTCATTCTGATAGGTGTGAAATGATATCTCATTGTAGTTTTGATTTGCATTTCCCTAATCATGAATGATGTTGAGCATTTCTTCATGTGTTTTTTTGCCATTTGTATTTCTTCTTTGGATAAATGTCTATTCAAGTCTTTAGCCCATTTTTTAATTGAGTCATTTGTCTTTTTATTATTGAGTTGTAACATCTCTTTATATATCTTGGATATTAAACCCTTATCAGATATGTGATTTCCAAATATTTTTTCCCATTGAGTTGGCTGCCTTTTCACTCACAAAGTCCTGTGAGGTGCAAAAGTGTTTAATTTTGAAGAGGTCCCATTTATCTATTTTTTCTTTTGTTGCACGTGCTTTGGGTTTAAGGTCCAAGAAACCACCACCTACTACAAAGTCTTGAAGATGTTTCCCTCCATTTTCTTCCGGTAGTTTTATGATCCTGGCTTTTATATTTAGATCTTTGATCCATTTTGAGTTGATTCTTGTATAGGCGGTGAGATAGGGGTCCTCTTTCATTCTATTGGTTATAGATATCCAGTTCTCCCAACGCCATTTGTTGAAGAGACAGTTTTTTCCCATTAGCATGGGCTTGGTAGGTTTGTCAAAAACCAGTTGACTGTATAGGTGAGGGTATATTTCCGGGTTCTTAATTCTATTCCACTGATCGATGTATCTATCTTTATGCCAGTACCATGTTGTTTTGACCACTGTAGCTTTGTAATATGTTTCAACATCAAGCAATGAAATTCCTCAAATTAAAAAAGACCTACACAAATGGAAAGACATTCCATGTTCATGGATTGGAACTATAAATATCGTGAAGATGTCAATCTTGCCCAAACTGATTTATAGATTTAATGCAATACCAATCAAAATCCCAACAGCTTACTTTACAGAATTAGAGAAGGCAATTACCAAATTCATCTGGAAGAGTAAGTGCACCCGAATAGCCAAAAACATTCTAAAAAGTAGATCCTTTTTTATGTTCAGAATTAAGAACTTCTTTAATTATCAGAAGCTCTGTAGAAATTGTGGCTGTATTCATCATATGACAGGATATAGGGACAACCAGCCTAGGGCACAATTTAGATGTTGTTAGTTGGACACTATCGATGTTGGAATGTTGGAAGGTTTTGCAAAATTCAGAAGAAATTTTTCTGTCACTTAGCATCTTTCACAGAATATATTTTGAGCAATATTTTAATGACAGATACATGCGAACTGAAATTATATTAGTTAAATAATGCTAAATTAACCAGGGAATAATTGATGACTGTTAAAGTGAAAAGGATCTAGATGGAAGGAATATTTTAGTAATGTGATTGTGACACATTGCAATACGGAGAGATATGATTTTGTTGATGTTATATTTTTCCTCTCTTTGTTGATTGATTTTTTATCATATTATCCTTGCAGTGATGAAAAATAAAACAAGTGTGACTGAATTTATTCTCATGGGATTTACTACCAATAACAATATGTACATTTTGCATTCAGTGCTCTTCTCATTAATCTACTTGTGGGCCATGACATGAAATGGCCTCATTATCATGATCACAACTTTAGACCAGCACCTCCACTCCCCCATGAAATTCTTCCTGAAGAACTTATCCTTCTTGGACCTCTGGCTTAATTCAATCATTATCCCCAAATCTGTTGTCAACTCCTTGACCCACAACAGTTCCATCTCATTCCTTGGCAGTGTCATTCAAGTCTTTCTGTTGATTTTCTCAGCCGCTACAGAGCTGTTACTCCTCACAGCCATGTCCTTTGACTGCTATGCTGCCATCTGCCATTTACTGCACTATGAATTCATCATGAACACGGGCCCATACATGCACGGGCATGGCTGTATCTTGGTTGGGTGGGGTTCTGATTGCTGTGATGCACCCAGCTGATACTTTCTTCTTCTCCTTCTTCTGTGAGTTCAGTGTGATCCATCAGCTCTTCTGTGATATACCCCAATTATTAGCTATTTCTTATTCAGAAAATTTAATAAGAGAAATTGTGCCCACCCTTATTGGTGTTGTTTTAGATTGCCTATGTTTTATTTTTATCACCATTTCCTATATGTACATCTTCTCCACTGTCAAGAAGATTCCATCAACAGAAGGCCAGTCAAAAGCCTATTCTACTTGCCTTTCATACCTGGGGGTTGTTGTATTATTTCTCTCTACTTGCTTCATTGGTTATCTAAAACCATTTTCCATGGCCCTTTCTATTTCTGACCCTATAATTTCTATCTTCTACAATATGGTATCTCCAACCCTGAATCCCATCATATATAGTCTAAGAAACAAGCCCATGAAGTTGGCTGTGGGAATGCTGATAAAGGAAAAGCTCTTCAAAAAATAACAGGTAGAGATGTCTAGACACTATAGGCAGGGCAGACAATCTTAGGAATTTGGCAACCTGACAGTGGACTTTACCTTGGAATATATGATAACATATAGTGTATCAGGGTTAGACTCATTTAAAATTTTCCTACACATGGCTCTGAGGCCCCTTTTATTTGAACCTATAATTAGCCCTATACATGTTAAATGTGTGTCCCAGAGACTCAAATCTTCTGGCTATTCATATGATGGTTGTGCCCAGAATCTCAGCAGAGTTGCAACACCTACTCTTCAGTTCATCGGACTCACACAGGACAAATAAGAAAAGGATGAGGATGGACAACGCCCATCTCCAAACCAGAGAGTGTCTACAATTGCAAGCAACATAGTTCCATCCACCTGCCCCTGGGATCTAAGCCCCATTTCAATCAGAAAGAGTGGACATCATCATCCTAAAATCCTCAAGATTGCAGAATGAACAAACATAAGGTAGGAATGCAATATGGACCAAAGAAGACTTATTATTATTCTAGTAATGGAGGACTTGTAATATTGATTTTTTTATTAATTTTTTTTTACTTTTTAAAAGATAACTTAGATTACATAAACGTTACACAAAAATTATAGGGATTCCCATATGTGCCACCTCCCACACCTCCCACAACCTCTTTCATTAGTGTGGCACATCACCTGCAATAAATATCTTTCATTAGTGTGGCACATCACCCACAATGGATATACACATCCTGGGGCTTTGGCACTAAGCATAGAGCATAGTTCACATTGTAGACCACACTCTCTCACAGTTCTGCATGTTAAATGCTGATGTAAAATGGCCTATATCTGTCATTGCAATGTTACTCAGGATAATTCCCAAGTCCAGAAAAAGCCCCTGTATTACAATTGCTTTTCCCTCTCCCTGCCCCCAAAGCATCCAGTGGCCACTGGCTCCACATTAATGTTGTAATTTCTTCCATTACTTGAATCACAATATGTCTACAACAGAATAACTGTAAGTCCACTCTAGTCCATAGCTCTCCCACCAATACTGAGGAGTCTGGGATGGTGATGTTCACTCCATCTCCGAGTGAGAGGGAGCTTATATCCCATGGATAAGATAGATGGGATTATCCTGCCTGCAGCTACAGAATCTCTCCATTCCCTGGGATGGCCGTTGTCCATCATCATCTCCCTGCCAGGTGTCCTGGGTGAGACCACTGAGCTGTAGAGTAGGAGTTGCAGCTGCACTGAGATTTCAGGCCCAGCTGTCACATGGGCAGGCCAAAAACTCCAGTATCTGGAAGTACACCTACAAACTCCAGCACCACATATAGCTTTGAATATAAGGGACTGATGGACCTTGTGCAGGGAGGCCATATTTCAGTCCAACTCTGTCACTCTCAGGAGTACAGATTCCAAAGTAGGGCCCACTGATAAGGCATCAAACTCTGGAGCTATATGCACTGACATAGGACCTGGGTGTCTCCAGAGCCTTCAGGAGCCCCTCTATTTGTGGTGATATCTACATTGGAAGCCTATGAGGTCCTACTGAGATGTGCATAAACGTTACCTCTGGGATGACCTCCCGACTCACTTTGAAGTCTCTTAGCCATATGAACTCATTTGTCTTTACCTTTTCCCCCTTTTACTCAAGGTCTTTTTCCAGTCATATTGCCAGTTGGCACTAGGTAGTAATCCCTCATTGCCAAGGAGGCTCATCCCCAGGAGTCATGTTCCACGCTGGGAGGAAGGTAATGCTTTTGTATGCTGAGTTTGGCTTAGAGAGAGGCCATACTTGAGCAACAAGGAGACTCTCAGAAGGCAACTGTTAGGTACCCCATTACAATAGGCTAAGATTCAGTTTCAAGAGCAAAGACTTGTAAGGCTAGTCATCAATAACAAGAGCACATCAGTGGATCATCCTCCTTAGCCAGACACTGCCCCTGCACTTGGGGGACTGTTGCTGTGCCCTTAGAGAATGTGGCAGAGCCCTCCAGGCTGGGAATTCAGTATTCTCTCATATATTGAGTGATTCCAACCCACTGGGATCATGCCCCGTGAGCATTTGAACAATTGTATATACCTTTCATGCATATTCAGGTGAACTTCTTCCCATGAACCCCCACACCCCTGACACACCCCACGAACGATCCTCTCTCACCCCAGTTGTAACCCTTCTGTGATACAAAGCTTCCTTAAAAATGAAGCCAATATAATAGCCAAATACCAATAGGAAAATGAAATATTAATTATAAGTTTAAATGTAAGAGATAAAATACATGTAAACTTAAAAAAAAACTAAAAATAAAATAAAATTAAAGGATAGGGATATTCAAAAAATGGGAAAAAGAAATATTTAAAAAATTTCTTTTTACATTTTGCCTTTTATCACTGCAATATCCAGTATCCAGTCTGTCCCGGGGCACATTCCCCCTCTCGCTCCCCAGTGTTTCATTATTTTTCACTTAATTTTCAAAGAAGTTTTAGGTCACAGCAAAGTCATACACAGAATACAAGAGACTCTCATATACCCAACCTCTTCTCCCTTTCTTCACCCCATATTAAAACCTTTTTGTATGTGGATCTTAGCATGGTTAAAACTGTTATACAGAGTGAAACAGCTACTAAACATCATCAATGTTTTACAGTATGGCTTACATTTTAGACCATAAAATTTTATACATTTTCATATTTACCAAGTCCTGTGTCCATCACTGTAAGGTAATGAAAAACATTTCCACTTACCACTAAATACCCCCTGTTTGATCTATTCTGTTCCTTCCTCCCCATCCCCCTGGGGTCCACGACGACTCCCTGACCTCACTCATTGGATGACAAGATTCTTAGTTACATGCAACAAGAAGTCTTGACACACTGGTTTGTCCTCTCTTATTAAGAACTGCCCTTACTCCTAAGAGACGCCCACCTGTCTGTTTCTGGATGAATCAGTCCTCCCCAAAATGATCCTCCCCGTCTCCTTCCCACTCATTGTGTGAGTCTCCACCCACTGTTACAACACATTACAACAGGATGAACACTCACACACTCCCTAGAAGCCTGCTCCAGATGCCCCTGTCCCGAAATCCCCCCCCCCAACCAACACCCTAAACCAGTGACACTTCCTTGTTATATTGACAGAAGGGCATTCCCACCTCTGCACTTTCAACCTCATACCCACAAATCCCAAGTGGTCACCTGGTCCCTCTCCCATCTCTTCCCCCAGTATCCTGGGTATTCTAACCCACCTTTCACAATCTACCCACCTGTCAACTTGCACCACCCAATGCAATAATATCACTACCCACCTGTCCTATACCTTCAATACACAACTACACTCTGTCACTTTACCATAGATTATGTCTGTATGAGTGATGGCTCACAACTTTCTCTTCTCTTCTCTTTCTTGTAAACCCATCTTTCAGATAATGCTTCTAAAATACTGCTCAATTTCCTTAATTCATATCAGTGAGGTCATGTACTGTTCATCCTTCAATGCCTGGCTTGCTTCACTCAACATAAGGTCTTCAAGATTCATCCATGTTATTCTGTGTGTTAGCACATTATTTCTTCTAACAGCTGAGTAATATTCCATTGTATGTATGTACCACATTTTGTATATCCATTCCTCTGTTGATGGGCACCGGGGTTGATTCCAACTTTTGGCAATAGTGAACACTGCTGCTATAAACATTTGTGTGCATATATTTGTTTGTGACTTTGCTTTCAATTCTTCTGGGTATATACCCAGCAGTGGAATTGTTGGGTCATACATAAGATCTCCTGTTACTTTTCTTAGAAACTGCCATACTGTCCTTCACAGTGGCTGGACCATTCCACAATCCCACCAGCAGTGGATGAGGGTTCCCATTCGTCCACATCTCTCCAATAGTTAGAGTCTTCTGTTTTTTTAATAGCCACCGTTCTAATGGGTGTAAGATGGTATCTCATTGTAGTTTTGATTTTAGTTTCCCTAATAGCTAGCGATGTCAAGCATTTTTTCATGTGCTTTTCAGCAATTTGTATTTCTTCCTTGGAGAATTGTCTTTTCAGGTCATTTGCCCATTTTTTTAAATGCGTTTTTTGTCTTTTTATTTTTGAGGTGTAGGATTTCTTTATATATGCAGGATATTAGGCTCCTATCAGATATATGGTTGCCAAATATTTCCTCCCATTTGGTAGGATGCTTTTTTATTTTCTTGATAACATCCTTTGGGGTGCAAAAGTTTTTAATTTTGAGGAGATCCCATTTATCTATTTTTCCTTTGCTGCTCATGCTTTGGGTGTGATGTCCATGAAAACATTTCCTATTACAAAGTCCTGTAGATGCTTCCTTACATTATCTTCCAAGGTCTTTATGGCCTTGGCTCTTATATTTAGATCTCTGATCCATCTTGAGTTGATTTTTCTATAAGGTGTCAGATGGTGTTACTCTCTCCTCCTTTTGGATATGGATATGCAGTTCTCCAAGCACCACTTGTTGAAGAGGCCATACTCTTCCAGATGAGTGGGCTTGGTTGCCTTGTTGAATATCAGGTGACTGTATATGTGAGGATTTACATAAGAACTCTCAATTTGGTTTCATTGATCAGTATGTCTATCTTTTTGCCAATACCATGCAGTTTTGACCACTGTAGCTTTGTAGTATGTTTTAAAGTCAGGTAGTGTGATACCTCTAACTTTATTTTTCTTTTTCAATATGTCTTTGGTGATTTGGAGCCTCTTACTCTTCCAAAGAAATTTTGTAGTTAGTTTTTCCAGTTCCTTAAAAAATGATGTGTTGATTTTTATTGGGATTGCAATAAATCTGTAGATTAGTTTGGGTATGATAGATATCTTGATGATGTTTAGTCTTGCTATCCTTGAACAGGGAATATTCTTCCATTTATTTAAGTCTTCTTTGATTTCCTTTAACAGTGTTGTGTAGTTTTCTGTATATAGGTCCTTTACATCTTTTGTTATATTTAGTCCTAGGTATTTGATTCTTTTAGTTACTACTGTAAATGGTATTTTTTTCTTGATTTAACTCCTCAGATTGCTCATTATTGGTGTACAGAAATGCTACTGATTTTTGAGCATTTATCTTATAGCCTGAAATGTTACTGAACTCCTTTATATGTTCTAGAAGCTTTGTTGTAGATTTCTCAGGGCTTTCTATGTATAGGATCATGTCGTCTGCAAATAATGAAATTTTTACTTTTACTTTTCCAATTTGGGTGCCTTTTATATCTTTTTCTTGCCTCAATACTCAAGCAAGTACTTCTTTGACAATGTTAAATAAGAGTGGTGATAGTGGGCATCCTTGTCTTGTTCCCGATCTCAGGGGGAAGGGTTTTAAGACTTTACCATTGAAGATGATGTTAGCTTTGGGTTTTACATATATACCGTTTATCATGTTCAGAAAGTTTCCTTCTATGCCTATCATTTTCAGTGTTTTTATAAGGAAAGGATGCTATATTTTGTCAAATGCTTTTTCTGCATCTATAGACATGATCTTGTGTTTTTTTCTTTCAATCTGTTTGTGTGGTGGATTACATTGATTGATTTTCTTATGTTGAACCATCTTTGCATAATGAGGATGAAAACCATATGGTCATGTTGTATAATTATTTTGATATGTTGTTGAATGTGATTAGCAAGTATTTTTTTGAGGATTGTAGCAACTAGATTCATTAGAGAAATTGGCCTGTAATTTTCCTTTCTTGTGGTATCTTTGTTTGGCTTTGGTATCAGGGTGATGTAGGCATATAGAATGATTTAGGCAATGTTCCTTCTTCTTCTATATTTTTGGAAGAGCTTAAGCAGGATTGGTGTTAGTTCCTTGTGGAATGTTTGCTAGAATTCAGCAGTGAAGCTGCCTGGTCCTGGGCTCTTCTTAGTTCAGAGGTTTTTGATGACTGAGTCTATATTTTTACTTGTAATTGGACTGTTGAATTCATCAATTTCTTCTTTCATCAATGTAGGCTTTTGTGAGTTTCTAGGAATTTGTCCATTTCCTCTAAATCATCATTCTTGTTGGCATATAATTTTTCAAATTATCCTCTTATGATACTCTTTATTTCTGTAGGGTCACTAGTGATATCCCCTTCTTTATTCCTTATTTTGTGTATTTGCATCCTCTCTCTTTTTCTTTATTAGTCTGGCTAAGGGTTTGTCAATTTTATTGATCTTCTCAAAGAACCAGGTTTTGGTTTTATTTATTTTTCTAATGCTTTCTTATTTTCTATTTCATTTAGTTCTGCTCTAATCTTTGCTATTTCCTTCTTTCTACTTCCTTTGTGGATAGTTTGTTGTTGTTTTTCCAATTCCTCCAGGTGTGCAGTTAGGTCTTCAATTTTACCTCTTTCTTCTTTTTTAATGTATGCATTTATGGTTATGAACTTCCCTCTCAGTACAGCTTTGTCTGCATCCCATATGTTTTGATATGTTGTGCTGTCATTTTCATTCGTTTCAAAGTAGTTACTGATTTCTTTTGAGATTTGCTCCTTTACCCACTGTTTGTCTAAGAGTGTGTTGTTTAAATTCCATATCTTTGTGCCTAATCTGGTTCTCCGGCCCTTACTGATTTCCAATTTCATTCCATTCTGGTCAGAGAAATTACTTTTTATACTCTCAGTCTTTCTGAATTCATTGAGAGTTGTTCTGTGGCCTAGCATGTTGTCTATCTTGGAGTATGATCCATGTGCACTTGAGAAGAATGTATATCCTGCTGTGTTTCATTGTAGGGTTCTGTATATGTCTATTAGTTCCAGGTCCTCTAATGTATTATTGATAGTCTTTATTTCTTTATTGATTCTCTGTCTAGGTGTTCTGTCTAATGGTGATAATGGTGTATTAAAGTCCCCCAGTATAATCGTAGAGGCATTTATTTCTCCACTTAGTTTGTTCAGTGTTTGTTTCATGTATTTTGAGGCACCCTGACAAGGTGCATAAATGTTTATGATTGTTCTCTCTTCTTGAAAGATTACCCCTTTTACTAATATATAGGATCCAATTTTGTCTCTTACAATAGTTTCACATTTAAAGTCTGTTTTTTCTGATATTTGGATAGCTAGTGCTGCCCTTTTTTGGTTATTGTTTGCTTTTATAATTGTTTTCCAGCCATTCACTTTCAACCTCCTTGAATCCCTGGGACTAAGGTGGGTTTCTTATAGACAGCATATAGATGGATCATATTTCCTTATCCGTTATGCCAATCTGTGTGTCTTAACTGGTGAGTTTAATCCATTAACATTCAGTGTAATACTCTCAATGAATTTCTTACATCAGCCATATTTTCTTTTGGGTTTATGTTAGTCATATGTTGTTTTTATTGCTCTTTTTGTCTTTTTAGTTATTCTTACACTCTCCTCCAAACCTTTCTCTCCTGTTTTTGCCTTTCACCCTGCAGAACTTCCTTTAGTATTTCTTGAAGGGCAGGTTTCTTATTGGCATACTCTCTTAATTTCTGTTTATCAGTGAATATTTTGAACTCTTCATCATTTGTGAATGCCAGCATTGCTGGATAGAGAATTCATGGCTGCAAGATTTTTCTTTTAGTACTTTGACTATGTCATACCACTGTCTTCTTGCCTCCATGGTTTCAGGTGAGAAATGAGGACTTAATCTTATTGTGCTTCCCTTGTATGTGATGGTTGTCTTTTCTCTTACTGCCTTGAGTATTTTCTCTTTGTCTTGAACATTGAACATTTTTATAATGATAGGTCTTGAAGTTGGCCTGTTGGGATTTATACTGTTTGGGGTGTGCTGTGCTTACTGGACAGGTATATCCATCTCCCTCAATAAGGTTGGGAAGTTTTCAACCATTATTTCCTTCAACACTCCTTCTGTTCCCTTTCCCTTCTCTTCTCCTTCTGGGGTGCCTATAATGTGCATGTTTGTGTGTTTTGTTTTGTCAGTTAAATCCCTGAGTCCCTGCTGTATTTTTTATATCTTTTTATCCATCTCTTCTACTATCTGTTTGATTTCAGATGTACTGTCTTCCACATCACTAATTCTTTCTTCTTCCTGTTCAAATCTGCTCTTATGTGATTCCAGGGTCTTTTTGATTTCTTGGATTGTGCCATTCATCACCATCATATCTGTTACCTTTTTATGTATGTTTACAATTTCTTCAGTATGTTCTCCCAGTGTCTTCTTAATATACTTAATCTCTTCCTTCACTTCATTAAGTTGGTCCATGAAATTTTTTGAACAGCTTTGATTAGTTGTTTGATGTTCTGCATTTCTTTCTGGTTTTCAGTTTTTTCATTGGACTGATCCATGTCTTCCTGTTTCTTAATATGGTTTGTAATTTTTGGTTGCTCTCTGGTCATCATTTCATCTTGATGGGCTTATTCAGTTGACTAGGTTCTCTCTCTGCTCTAGTGTTTTATTTAGCTGATGGTTCTGTGTGTGCGTTAAGTTTTCTCTTTGACACTTGTTCTTCTTTTCTATTTCCTTGCTTTCTTCTATGTTCCCTTGAAGGAAAAAGATTAGAGCACAAGGAATCAAAAGAGGTTAGAAAGGAATATGGATAATAGTGATGTTGATAAAAGTTAGAAGAGGGGTCTTAAAAGACTTAGTAAAATGAATATTTAACTCATGTAGGCAGTGTAGAGTAATAGAAAAAAAAAGTGGAATACCTACAATGGAATGGGAAACCAAACAGAGGAAAATAGATAGTATGATTTAAAAGGTCAGAATGGTGAGGAGAGAGAGAAAGAGTAAAGAGAGGGCTGAGGGAAAAAGTTAATAATAATAATAA
>JAQZBX010074018.1:0-14801 GCA_029593785.1 Cabassous unicinctus
AACCTCCCCTCCCTTTTCCCTTGAAACAGTTGACAGGGAGGAAGATGTCTGTTCTGCTCTCAGTTGCTGCAGTGAGCCAGGGATTTTACCTTAGCTTAATATCTTGGGGGTGGGGGATTGGAGCCCTTCCCAGACACCATGGGGGTTTGGTAACTCATGTTTGTCTTTTCAGCTTCTTTGTCTCTCTGCCCCTCACCCTCCTGTGAGTTGTGTAGCACTGTCCTGGTCTGCTGACCCCCAAAGCAGGTCTCTCGGATGGCGTTTGGCTCTTTCTCCATTGTTTTTGTGAAAGCATTCAGCTCTGCCTGTTAGTCCATGACCATCTTCCCACAATCTTCTACTTTTCTACTTTACTGAAACCACAGGCAAATGCATTCAGGAAGCAGAGCTAAGTTAATGCGTTAATACCCATATGCCTGCCATGACCCCACCAAGCAAAACCTTGAAGAATTTGACACATGTGAATGTCCCAGACAACCTTCCTTTGAAAAAACAGTTCTGGGAGGCAAACTATCATTCTCAGATGTCTGGATGAATTGAGTCCTTATGACCTATGTGAGTAAACTTAGTTAAATAAGAGTTTTTCTCTTCTCCTGTCTTTTGCTAAGTTTTGTTTCCTTCCCTACTGTTCACCAGAATTGTCTCTCCTCCCCGACCTCCTTCAAACTACCAGTCCCCTAGTCCTGTTGCATGCTGTGCCTTTGAGGTAACATAAAGTAAAATGCTCTGCTTTGGAATAAAGCAAGAAGACATGGCTTTTGATTTAATATGTAAAAGGCAGAGGGAAGTTGAAACTCAGAGTTTATATTTTAGGATAGCATAGAAATAATTATGACACTATAGCCAGGAATGGAAGCGTGCCTATTCTGTTAAATTCAAAACTTTAATGAAAATGTAGGTCATAGCATTTGCCATTCTGCAGATAATGAAATGCAAGGTGAAGAGCAGAATCTTCTCAGAGATGGATTTAGTATTCAGATAGCCTTAATCCTTGTCTGTTCTGACAGAAATACTTCCTTTCTGTGAACCACTTTGTTTAAACCTCTTATAAATGTCATTTAATTGGAAGATAAAACAATAATGTTACAACAAAACTCAATGTTTAAGTGCCATTTACAATGGATGTCACAATCAGAAACTCATCATGATTTGCAGGCAGGCTTCAAGTTTTATTTTTGAAGAATTTCCTTCTATTTATTTGTCTCCTCTATTTCCATATAACATTGTTATATAATTGACATGCATAGACTACTGAGTTTGAAAATAAAATTCCCTTAGAGAAAAAGTGAAATTTTGTCACAAGATGCTTTTCAATATGTTACTACCAAAAGTCGTCATTTGTTATAAGACACTTTTGTTTTATTCCTGTTGTATAAAGCAGAAATTATTGTATAAAAATCAATGGACTGTCTTTATAATTCTTCCAAGTTACAATATTTAGAGAACCTTAGAGACATTTATTGTACTGCTTATATAATGTGTTCATATTAATCTTTTTATTATAGTGTTGTTTAAGCTACCACTGCTTTAGGTGTTAACAGCCATATTATTTAATAAATGACACCAAACTGTGGTGTTGAGAGCAAAACTGTGCTTCTTTATCAACTGGTGTGTCTTAGTGCTGTGTTAAGTAAAACAGAAAACAATTTACACCACATAATTTTACAGTTCATTTTCTCTCAGTCTTTTCTGTCGAATCAATGACAAGAGAGTGTTTCATACAAATTTTGCTTTTACTCTTTATTTTAAATTACATTAATGGCATTTCCTGTTTTCCCTTTTGAATCTGCCTAAATGGAAATTTGACAGCTGAGTAAAATAAACAGTTCAAACAGATTGAAAATTAAGTGAATATATGTATATTTACCATATTACAATGATGGATTCATTCTGATAGTTGTTAAGGTGTTTTGAGTCAAAGGTACTTAAAATATTCAGAAAGCCTCAAAATGTACCTGCATAAATGTTCATCTTTTTAGAATGGAGAAATTCTCAGCCAAAATGAGACTTGGATATGAGTACATAGTGAGTCATTATGAGTAAAGTTTTCTGGGGATCAGCTATTTCCTCCTGCAAGGTAAAATGCAAATGTTTCAGGGAGCAGAATATTAAGTACAAAGGTAGGAAAAATAAATAACTAAATTACCTGCTGTCTTGGAGTAACTAATTTGTTTCACAGCTATTTATTCTCAGAGCACTTTACTGATTCTGATTCAGGATGGGGTCAAATGCATATTATCTCTCTTGCCCATGAGTTAATCCTACATTAAAGTATTTATAAAGGTAAAAAGTAAATTGATAATTTATTTTTCAGATTCTTTTGAAAGTAGCCAGTAGATTAAACTGAGAACATGGCAGAGTTTAAGCTGTAGGTAATTGTGACTGTCTTTTCATACTAGGAAATTTTACATGTTTTTTATACCTAATGTGTAATTTTAATCAAAACCTTTCTAGTTTAATAACATTTCCCATTTCTAGTATTCTAATGACTAACATTGAAAGTAAACATGTAATATCTGAGTCTTCTTTACCACAATGAATGAGGATTGTATTTATTATTAACATTTAATATATTGTGTTGTGTGATATGATATCTATAAATAAAATGAAAAACAACTATGTACCATGTTGTAAAACTAAATGTTTATCAGGCTTAATCTCATTTATAAAGCTTAGTTGTTAATATGATGTTCAATGAACATGATTTTTGGTGAACAAATTAATGGGGACAAGTTATATTTTTTGCTCTAATCTTTTCTATTAGACTGTAGTTTATCAACTCACTTCATATATCATAATAAGTAAGAAGGGAGAGGATGTGAAAAAAAAGAAGAAAGAAAAAGACAGGGAGTATCTTCAACTACTCAGCAGTTGAATAAAATTATCAGCTCTCTCCCCTTCCTTACTCTTGGCTAAAAAGGAAAAAGAAATCCACAGTTGGTTCAATTTTATTCATAAATCAAACATAATCTTTCAGTTTACAAACCAATATATATCTTCTAAATTTTTAAGGATCTTATGTAACAACACTGAAAATTCTAACTGCAATTAATTTTACAGATTTTACATTAATGGTCATTTCCTTTTCATTAGTATCCTCATTTTTATCCATTCTGATTGTAACTTTATAGTAAAAATATATTGAGATATATCTACTGACATAATTTTATATATGTATATATTTAATACATATCTGTTATATTTGGTAGATAGAACATTTCAATAAGTTATTTTTTAACTCTGCTATTGAGTTTCAGACACATTTATTTTTCTATTTCATTTTAGTTATGGCCATAAAATACAAAATTAGTGTATTCCTAGTAAGTATTACAAAGTAAAAATATGACGAATATTCATAATATTTAAAATCAGCATTTAGTTTATAGTACCAGTATTTATTAAATGTAAATATTAATAGAAATAGCATAACTCAAATTTATCTTGATATCACCTTTCTAGGTAAGTTATATTTTTCACCTCCATACATGAACTCTCCAAAATTTATTGTAAAAAATAATACTATATATTATATAGAGTATGAGTAAAGGTATAATTTGAAACTTTCAGGCTCACTCTTTGTTCTGTAGTATTTATTTTCACTTGTGTGTTTGTGAACCAATGAATGAAGTTGGTCACAATGATGTTGATCATACAATTTTACATGAGAAATAGCCTCCACAAATTTGTTTCAAGAATCCTAAACCATTGAATATGCAAGCACTATGAAAATAATATAATCCCTCAGACCTTCTAAGTGTGTCTTTGTAAAGTAACATTCTGAATCTGGTACTGTTTTTCTGGCCAGCTCGTTATTAGCAGAAATACTATGGCTGGATTTAAGAGCTAAGATCCATTCAGTTGGGGTATGCAATCTCCAAGACATCAAGTGGTTTATTTCTTCTGATCTCTATAATGACAATATAACATTTTTATATGCAAGTGGCAGTGCCTGTGGTTCCAGTCAGCATCATCCTTGCTCCGTGGGAAATTCCCCAGTGGTTCATTTGGGATCCAAATTAATCAGATGGGCAGTTCCTGCCTGAATGCTGCCATTCAGACCCATGTGTTCAAGGCCACTGCTCACCGTTAGGGTGGCTATAGGTATCCAGGTCCACTGAGCTGACAGGCTATGTAGAGAACATGAATCTATGGGTTAGTGGGGAGTGTGGCGTGTGCTTTAGGAGACTTCCGTGTCCTTCCAGTCTCACTGTGATATAATCTTCCCAGACTGGCCTCCCCATCTCTTTTATTTTTAATTTCTGTTCTGTGTTGTCACCTCCCTTACCATACCATTTGTATCTAATAATTTAAATTGAAAGATAAGTCCTAGGAGCAAGGCTCATTTACTGGAGACTTGAATCTCGTGAATGTGCACATGCTCTTAAAAAATAAATAATAAATATATATATATATTTTGCATATTTCTAGATCACATGCATTTATGCACCTAAATATATACAGATTTATGTATATGGGGGGAGAGATATCCACATGCAGGGGAAAGAAAATCAAGAACAACTAACTTCAAGCTGTAGTGTAACCTTAACATGTATTTATTACAAAAAATATAGGTGGCTTCGTCTTGCTGTTACATAGTTAAGAGCAAGGTTAGGTATAGTTTCAATACTTCTTTTTTAACGTTATTCTCAGTCATGCCCTAACCCTATGCATATTCTCTTTGCACATAGTTTTTACTCTGCATCCTTATTTGATTTTATCACCTGCAATTGAAATACCTAAGCATTTTAGATTTTGCTGTCCACCTTTCTTTACTTTATCAATTTAGTTTTTCTAGCTCTAGCTATGCCTGTGAATATTGTCACAGAATTTAAGAAAACATTTATCTCTAATGTAACCTTGGTATATCACTGTTGTGTATGCCAGTTTTCATAGAAATGGACTTTTTTTTCTGTTACTTCTCTTTGACTTTCTGAGCTTTGCCCTTTTCTCTTCTGCATAGTGTTTGCTTAGCCCAGTGAGAGTGCCATTAATAAGTTCATGGTGGCTTTTGGATGAAAAGAAAACCTGTCAGCTGATTGCCACATAATGAAAGGCTCCCACATTTTATAGACTACATATTTTATTTGGTGAAATATCAAAATTTATATATCCTCCAAACTGTTACCTGCATTATGTGATTTTATTGTTTAATACTCCCATGTCTAGTTTTTATATACTTGAATAACAGCAATTTCTTATACTGATAACAAAGAGAATTGAAATAAAAAGAAAACCGTATATGAAATCATCCTTGCAGGCATTTTTCATTAAGCATATATGCCATTAGGCATGAAGCTTTTAAATATGCTCTCCATAAGGCAAATTTAATAAATTCTTACTTGCTACTAGGAACCTAAACTTAGCTCATTATATTAGGGACCATTATATCTAGTATCAACACAGAGTCTGGCACATAGTAGGTTAATACTAACTAATACATATTAGTTAAATAAATATAATTTAATTGGTGTTATTAGATTGGCTCTTGACAAAATGCTTAATCTTGTGGGATTCAAACGAAATATAAAATATGGTTCATGCTCACAAGCAATTTTAAATATGGTGGATGACTTCAATCTTAAACACTTAAAACACTAATAAATATCTTTGGTTACATTTTTTAAGGACACTGTAAACCCCTATATTATATTTTACTATTCAAAGTAAGGCAATATATAATGTTGTAGTTTTATAAAAAAAAGAAGCAGTATTTCCAAGACATGTGCAGAATAATAGACTGAAATTTTCTATGGCTATGTATAGAGTCCTCTAAGAGTTGGAATCTGTAATGCCATATGCGGCAGATTGAGATAAAAATGATAGCAGACATGGGCAGTTTGAAATTGTATATAAGGGTATGTCTACCCAAAATAGAAATAGAACAATGGAAAGAGAACTGCAACAGCTTTACAAATACTGATCAGATACTACAGGAAATACTATAAAGTGTTTGGCTGCAGCAATATGTTTATGAGAAATACTTTTTTTTACTGGCAAAACAAAACTAAAAAAGAGGGAGAAAGAAACATGAGACTTGAAAATATTTTTAAGGAAACCACAGATTTTGCCTGCATTAAATTGATGATAGGCACCTGAACAAATTATCTCCTCATAATAATACTCCCAAATAATTCATGTATAAAGTTAATATTAAATGCCAGTTTTCATCATTGCAAAATCTGCTGCCTTTGCACAATACATAATTTAAGCTAATTTGCTTCTCTCACTAACATCTACACACAAAATCTCTCTGGTATATTCATCAGTGATTTATTGGCAATATAAAATAATTGAAATTATCTTCAGATAAAATTAAAGGAGAAGGTTCAAATGATAGAATTATAGTACATTCCAGCAATTTCTCAAAGTGAATTAGCCAAATATAATTGCACATCTCTGCTGTGTTCTAAAGTTCAATAGTCTGAATGTTATTGAATTATGCATGCATTAATAAGACACTGCATACCGTAAGGGGGGAAATAACCAAAAAATGGTTTAAAATATGTAAGGGGTAGAGATCTATTAATGTTACTCAAAAATTATATGCCTTATTTTCTGTTACATTTTACTTCTAGATCATCAACTAAAAAGTATGAGGCTAATATAAATTATCCATTTCTATATTATAATATTACTTTTTTCTCTAAAACCTTAAGACTTATACTTCATGATTTTACAGGATTTTGCTTCAAAATAATTGATTTTTAATGTATCTGCTTTTAACAGAGTTTTCTACTTTAACATAAAAAAATGAACAAATTTAAGATAGTCTCTCATATAACTACAGAGAGATGGCATGATTTGGAGAACATTTAATAAGCTATTGCTTTTTGAAGTGTTAGTTTTCTATAAAAGAGATGGGAATTATATGTATAAAACAAAGTTTTTGGTCTCTTGTCTTAAAATTATCATGAAAATACTATAGCCTGCTTGTGAATAATTTTCATCAGAAAACACACCAATTAATTATTACTGCCTAGAAAGTTATAGTTTTTCGCTACATAATACTGATAAAGAAATTAAATAGCAGGGATTAAAATATAGCGAATCCACAAATATTTTAAAGAAGAAAATTTTATCTGCAATGTAACCAAAGGAATTTGGCACACAACAAGAAATACTCTGAAATTCTAAGAGACGTGTCAGAAAAATAATATTAACTGAAACCCATAAAGAATCTATTCTAAGAGAGTAGTGGTACACGGTTTCCTGATGAGTGTAGGTAGGATATTCTTTCAAATTCTTAAACATGATAGAATATTTCCAAACTAGGACCTCAATACACACATGCACTTAGAACTGTCTGCAAATTGAATAAATAGCTAAGATGTAAACGTGTTAATACAAATATTTTAATGTTTAAAACTTTTCAAATCTTTAAAAAATAAAATGTAAATACAACTAATATGTTCCAGGACCTGTAATGTTTTCATATGAATAAATATATACAAAAATAAAGCTATTAGTTTAGGAACCAACAAAATAAATGAGAAAATATTATTTTAGAACAGGATCCTTCAGTAAATCTTGTGTGTGTGTGTTGGGCAGTACACATTATGGAATGCAACTCTTATTTGGAATGGTCCATGTATGGAGATAGAGCTGCTTGCAGAAGAGAAGACGCTGGACCGCGGGGGCAATTGGAGAAGGCAACTAGAGAGGGAGAACACATTTGGCTGGGCAAAAGGGAATCCTTAAAGAGCTAGGGCACTCAAGTTGGCTCAGGGGCAGAGGGAAGCCAGGGAAGTAACTTGGCTGGAAGCCAGTTGTGACAGTGAGGAAAGCCCCCCATCCCACCCTGCCGAACAGGAGTATGTCCAGGTACCCATCAGGCTCTTGAGGTGGAGTAGCTCTGGGGCAAACAGGTGTAGAGGTCGAGAATTCAGCCAACTCAGAGGGAGAGAACTGTTTGGGGGAGGGGAGATAGGATGGGTGGCCCAGGTAAAAAACAAAGGAGAGAGAGGAACAGGGCCAGTGAGAGGGTGGACTGAAATGTGCCTAACAGCCCAGGAGAAAGGGAAGCCTGGAGAGGCAGCCGACAAAACGTCAGAAGTCCAACTGGCTTGAGGGAAAAAAGGGTGGGCAAAGGTAGACCACAAGCCTACAGAAGCCTTGAGAAGCCTAACCTAACCATTCGCGTGGGTGTAGCTCAGTGGTTGAAGGCCTGCTTAACTGGTCAAACACAGGAGTCACATTTATTTTCCATAAAGACTTCTGCCTAGAATCCACAGGCCTCCTCCTGTAAACTGTATTGTTTCCTTTCTGGGCCTGTTAGATGGAACTCTAGCTCTGGGTTCTATATACAATAATTTTAGGATTTCCAATAACAGGTTTCCTACATGGACCCACTGTCCCATTGGTCACTTGTTTTCCTCTTTCTTGATTTATCTTGTCTTTTTGCTAAGGCACCTCTTTCAAAGCCTCTTACAAATAGATGAATGTAACATAAATTCTTTAAATATATCAGGATTTGTTCATTTTCTTCCCCAGAACCTTCAAGTTCTCTAAGGAAAAACAATATCCTTCCTGAGGTGATACACATTTATATGTCAATTTTTTTGCTATATTAAGATATGATGCAAATATTCTCCCTGTCCTGATTTTGTGATAATCAGGGCACGCTAAACATTCATTATATTAGAAACCATACATGTGTCCCCAGACCTAGTTTTTTTCCCTAGGCCTGGTTTTTGGAATGCTGATGATAAACTAAGCCTGATTTATGATATGACCATCCTGTATGGGAAATGACTGTAACTTTGGGTATCTTTGGTCAACCATAAGAGATGTAGCAAGGGGAGGGATGTGGCTGCAAGCGGGTGAACCATCAGGCCCTGTCCACAGGTGAGCCACAAGGCCCCATGTGCAGGTGCGCCACCAGGCCCCACAAGCCACGCAGCAAAATGATGATGTAACAGGAAAGGGACACAAGGGAGAGCCAAGACGAGACACACCGAAAAGGCAGGAACTAAGGTGGCGCAGGCAGTAGGACGCCTCTCTCCCACATCAGATTTTCCGAGGATTGAATCCCAGTGAAGACAGGAGGAAAAGGATGAGAAGAGAGGACAGGAAATAGACACAGATAGTTGCCCAGCGAATGGACACAGAAACAGCAAAAGGGGGGTGTGTGATAAAAATGGATAAAAGTAAATAAATAAATAAATGAATCCTTCATGTAAAGAGCAGGAAGATTCAGACTATAGTTAGTAATAATGCTTTGATGATGCTCTTTCATGATTTGTTAACAAATGTTTCACAACAATGCAGGATGTTTGTGGTGGGGTGATGTGTGGGAGCCCTGTATAGTGTTATGCATGTTTGTTTTGTAAGATCACAATGTTTACTGAACACTTACAGTTTATGTATGTTCATGTATGAATGATATACTTTTTAAACAATAAATTGTTTTTCTTAAAAAAGATATGAAATTAAGCTTTAGTTAAATAAATTGCAATACATTTAGTTAATTCATTGATATTTGTATAATTGACTGAAAATTATTTTTTGAAAGTATATGTAAAGTTTTTCATTTTGAGGCATAACTAAATTATGCCTCGTAATTTGTTTTCAATTCTTATTAATGCACGTCTAATGACATAAAATGTACCATTTTCTTAAAACTTATCGCATGGTCGTTAAATAATGTGGCATCATCTACTGAAGATTTATAAACTGCTAATTTAAAAACATAGGCATACTTATCAGATCACATAGATGACAGAATTAGAAAGAATTAGAAAGAAGGCAAGAAATCATATAAGCAAATTAATTACTATTTATTGACAAATTTGCCAAAAATAATTCTCACATAGTTTTTTAATCTTTTTTTGTGGGAAATGAACTAAATTTCTACAGGTTATAACAGACAATATTATCTAGATATAATGATAACTACCTTAAAAGATAATGTGATCCATCTCAATAACAAAATAGACCAAAAAAAAATAAATTACATTGTCTGTTTGAACCTTGTTTTCCTCACCTCTAAAATAATGACAGGAATACATATTTTCTAAGATTGTATATTTTTAAAAAATTATGTATGCTAATATAAACTATTAGAATTTATTGAGTGCTACTAAATGCCAGGCACCCTTATATGCAGTTAATCTGTACTAAATGATTCCATCCTCATAATACCGTGTCAAGTTGGTACAAAAATGAATACATTTTTATGATGAGGAACTGACTAAAGCCTAGAAAAATTCAGTAGTTTGTTCAATATCACAGAGTCAGTACTGTGGCCATGTTCATCCTAGAACTAGATAAGTGATCATTTATTAATATTTATACCAAAACAATTACTTAGATTTACTATACACATTTCATAAGTGCCATACTTTTGCACCACAATTATATTTATTTAAAGATACTGTCTTATTTTTCCAGGGCTACTGTAACAAATGCCAGACTGGTTGGTTTAAACAATAGTAATTTATTATCTCACAGTTTAGGACCCTAGAAATCCAAAATCAACGTGTTGGCAGGAACATGCTTATTCTGAGTTCTGTAGCTTTTTCCCCCTCTGTCCTCCCACTGTGTCCAGATGTCCTCTGCTTATAAGGACTCCAGTCATGTTGGTTAAGGTCCTCCCTTGTTCATTTTGGTCTCACCTTAACTAAATGCATCTTCAAATGCCCTATTTACAGATAGGTTCACATTCTCAGGACCAGGGGTTAGGACCTCAACACGTCTTTGTGGAGAACTTGATTCAGTCTATAACAGAGGCATTTATTATAAGAAGCAGAGTTTACTACTCTGTAGTCAAGTTTTTTCTACAATGAAGCAAATATAATAAGAAAACATACACTTTATTTTAATTCAGCTTACCTCAGTATAAGCATAAACTATAAAGAGGATCATTCCTTTAAGCATATGCTCATACCAATTGATTGCATATTTTAGTAATTTGAACTAGAATTTAATCTTAATTAGCATATACTTTTACATTAATATTAAATTTAATTTGACTCATATGTTAACTAGATTTACCCTGCATTCCCTTCAAAGTTGGCATAATTTCTCATATTGTTACCTTCACTTTTTTATGAATAGGGAAAAAGAGAAATGAGATGTATTATTGCTAATATAGACAACTTTCAAAGGAAAGAAGATAAATAAAACTTACCTTGCTATTTTGATAAAGTTATGTCTAATAATTGCATTGCTACAAATACATGCATATTTGTGAAAATAAAAAACATTGCACTAATGACTTGTCAGTCTACTCTTTCTCATGCCTTATTCATGCTGTATTTTCTGAAACTAAGTTTATATTGATAAAGATTTAAATACATTTTAATAAGGAAGTAACTGGCTTTCATCCAGAGACTCACATATTGCTCACTACACCCATTTACTCAT
Organism: Cabassous unicinctus; assembly: GCA_029593785.1. Taxonomy (NCBI): domain Eukaryota; kingdom Metazoa; phylum Chordata; class Mammalia; order Cingulata; family Chlamyphoridae; genus Cabassous; species Cabassous unicinctus. The sequence continues at coordinate 11,365 of JAQZBX010074018.1, forward strand.
CTCCTTGGGCACAAACTTAGGTCATACTTACTAGCTTACAAGATGCTCTTGTACTTTCATAGATCCATGTAACTAAGCTATGGTTAAAGGAATGTGTATGCTATTGACTAGCAGCTTTCCCAGGGTAACCACAGAAGTTTCTCTGACATCTAATCTTTCTTTTCACTGTTCCTGGCATATTCAGCTGATTAGGTAAGACCTCAGGTCATAAGAAAATTGTGGCACTTTGAAGATTTTCTGGACCCTAGGAAATCCTGTTCTTAAAGCTAATCCATTTCTGTGCATTTAAACTTATTGTAGGTGGGACCTTTGGATTAAATTATTTCAGTTAAGGGTCTTTGATAAGATTGTGTCACCCAGAATGGGTCTTAATATTCATACTAAAGTTCTTTATAAATGGGGGAATAAAATGCTGCTGATACAGAAAAAAAAAAAAAAAAAAAAAAAAAAAAGATGCAGAGACAGAAAGGAACCCATAAACCTCAAAAACCGAAAACAATGAGGTCCAGAGGAGAGAGACAAGCAGACACCACCATGTGCCTCATCACCCAAAGCTGCAGCTCAGGGAAAAAGGCTCTCCTGATGATGCCTTGATTTGGACACCTCCACAGCCTTAGAAATGTAAGCTTTTAACCTAATAAATTCTCATTGTAAAAGCCATCTCATTTCTGGTATATTGCTCCCAGCAATTTTTAACAAACTATTTATAAAAAGGATAGAAACACAGATAGAAGGAATTGCGATTTCTATTAAGGTTTGCATTGTTTACTTCAACAAAAATAAGTTGAAGATCCAATACCCAGTACCTTTGAATGTGACCTTATTTGGAAATAGAGTTATTTCAGATGAAGTTAGTTAAATTAAAATGAAGTATAGTGGAGAGGGAGGCTCCAACGTGACATAAGAAGGGGAGAAGAGACAGAGACAGACAAATGAGAGAAGAGAGCCATATAAAGATGAAGGCAGAGATTAGAGTGATACATCTACAAGTTAAGGTTTTCCAAGGACTGTTCACAAACTTGAGAATCTAGAAAAAGACAGGAAGGATTCTCCCTTACTGGTTTCATATAGAGCATAGTCCTACCAACAATTTGAGTTTGGACTTCTAATGAGGAAAATTGTGAGACAATGTATTTATGTTGTTTTAACCCACCAAGTCTGTGGTCATTTTTATGGCAGCCCTAAGAAATTAAGTCTTCAAATGCATTTTATATGAATAAGAAATAGATTGTCAGGCACAGGGACTGCTGGGTGGGAGTTCCTCTCATGCAGGGGCTGGAAGCTTGGGACTCCCCACCCCTCACTGGCCTGCGCACTCAGAAGTTCCCACTCCTGGCCTCAGACCCTAGTATGGAAGTTTGGGAGCAGTCAAGATTGGCAGAGCTGCAGAGATGATGAAGCACTTAAAGAGACATTTGCACATTGCCTGACAAGGGAGAATACCACCAGTAGCCAGTGACTCTGCAGATGGTGAGCAAGATGTACCTTCACAGACTCATTAGAGAATAAGTTGATGTGATGATCCATCAACACTAAATACTTTAATATGGACTTCTGGAAAGACAGGGGATTAGAGAGGCACAGTATTCTCAAAGAAATAGCTAAAGGATGAGCAGAAACTGTTCAGAAAACTCTTCAAGGGCTTAGGACACCAGTGGAAGGCTGTACTCCACCCAGAAGAGAAAGGGACAAAGAAAAGGAGACTCAGTGGAGAAGATCCATGAGTAAAGCTGCAGCTGCAGCTGCTGGTGCCTATTCCCCCACCCTCAAAGTAGACAGCACTGGGTCCTCTGGCCCCTGTCCAGTGGCTTTGGACTTAGGAGGTCCAGGGTCCACTTCCCCAAGAAAGCAGACAGGGAGGGATTCAGCCTACAGCTGATACAGCTTTTAACTGGTGGACTTGGTCTGTGGCATTTTACAGGTCACCACCATTCAGGCTTGAGGGGTAGAGGGCTTTGACATAGTTTTCCCTGGGAGCAGGCAGGGAACTAAATAGAGCATACCTTCTTGAATACCCTCCTTACTGACCTGGACTGGATGCTGAGTCAAAATTTAATTCCTCCTTGGGGAAAGAGAGGGTACAGCTGAGGGAGGAGAGCATCTTCTAAGCAAGTTTGATATGCAAAATTTGGCTCTGAGTAGCCTGCCTAGAGGGGTAATTCTCCAGGACATTGATTCTACACTGCCTGGAGAGGTCTGTGAGGAGCTCTGTCTGCTAACAGACCAGGAAAGTGCATGCAAAGTAAGAAATCATAAATAAATAAAAGAGTCATTTTGGTAACTTTACTGCACCCTTCTACCAAGGCCCCTGGAAACTGGTCTACACCCCATTACTTAGACAATGACCCTGATTTAATCAGTTAAACAGGGGTAATCCTATAGATATAGAACAAGTTGAAACAAGAGTCAGAGAATAGCAGAAATACACACCCATGCAACACTAAATCCCTAAGCAAGTGAGAGAAATTGACTGTCAGAATAAACTCACCATCATAATCAGATGCATAGACATCAGCAAAAAATTACAAGCCATACTAAGAAACAGGAAGATATGGCTCATATAAAGGAATAAATCAAAGCTCCAGATGAAACACAGGATTTAAAACAACCAATGATGTTCATACAAATCTCCTAAACCAAATTAAGGAGTTGAAGAACAACATGACCAAAGAGATAAGACATTAAGATGACATTGGGCAAATAGAAAGAAAAATTTGAAAACTTGAATACAAAAATAGCAACTATTATGGGAATGGAAGACACAATAAGTGAGATTAAAAATACACTAGAGGCATACAAGAGCAGATTTGAAATAACAGAATAAAGAATAAGTGATATAGAAGAGAGAACAGCTGAAATTGAAAAGAGAGAATAACAAAGAGAGAAAAGAATGGAAGAAATTGAGCACAGGTTAAGTAGTTGAATGATAGCATGAAGTACAACAACATAGGTGTCCAGAAGGAGAAGAGAAGGGAAAAGGGACAGAAAGAGTATTTTAGGAAATGATGGCTGAAAACTTCCCAACTCTCATGAAAGACATGAGTACACAGGTCCAAGAAACATAGAGGACTCCAATTAGAATAAATCCACACAAACCTACTCCAAGACACATACTATTCAGAATGTCAAATGCCAAAGAGAAAGAGAAAGTTCTGAAAGCAGCAAGGTAGAAGCAAAACATCAACGTCCAAGGGAAACCCAGTGTTAGTGCAGATTTCTCATCAGAAACCAGGGAAGCAAGACCACAGTGTATGATATTATTAAGATACTGAGAGAGAAAACTGACAGCCAAAAATTGTTTATCCAGCAAAATTGTCCTTCAAATATGAAGGTGAGTTTAAAACAGTCACCATTCAAAGTGCTGTTTAGTAGTTGAAACTTAAAACCATTTAATGTCATTTAATAAAGTGATCAAAATGTAAAAAAAAAAAAAAAAA
>JAQZBX010074019.1:0-14820 GCA_029593785.1 Cabassous unicinctus
CTCTTTTGGCCCTCATTGGGCCTGAAAGAATTCAGAGAATAGGCAAAAGATTTTGGAGAAAAATATCATAGGCTAGAATTAGGTTTCTTCCCTGAGACGAGAACTTTCCCTGGGCTGGGAGGAGGTAGACTTGCCACTTACTAGCTGAGTGTCTGGACCAGTTACTTAAGATAGAGATGTGTTGACCTCATAAAACCAGGAAGTTAAAACTATAACTGGATCTATTTTTTAGGTGGTAAAAATATATATTGCTGTTATTTTCCTTGTTTAATATATGATAAGCCTTTCTAAAAATAAGTGTGCAAAATGTTTTCATTCATCTTACTTATACATAGCTGTTCTGAGAATGACTCATGTTTTCACTGTACATAACACCAATATTTTAGAAGGAAGGATGAAACTTGAGCCCCATCTAAACTGACTCTCCCACCCCCACCCCAGAAAGTTTTTTGGCAAAAAAAAGTTCATTAAATTCACATCCTTTATTTTATTATTTTTATTATTATTTCTAGACACTGAATTTCTAATACCAATCTTTATTTAAATGCAACTCAATGAACATTTCAAACTTTCAAAATTTCAAAATACTTACATGAAGAGTTGTTTTGTTTTGTTTCGTTTGGAACTAAGTAAGCTACATTTAGTGACTCCATTATTAAATGCTATAATAGTTTGGATAGGAAACTAAATTTTGTTTGTATTCAAAAATCTTGGTAGCACACACTCTTACTCTCCTAATTTCCATCTGGGTACTAGTGTAAAATGGGAACAGTCTGCAATCTGATTTACTCTATTCTGGGTCAAGTGGTGAAAAAACTATTCAGACAACCTGCCAGGTTCTGTTAGGTTACACCCAGAGCTTCACGGCTTAAGACAAATGCAGGCTGGAAATCTGACTCATAAGCATGTGGTCTGGCTCAAGCATATGCTACGTGTATCTGGAAACTCACATGCACACACACACAGCCAAGAAACCCAGAAACGTCTTCAGAGAATGAAAGCAAAAACCAGAAACTGAGTATCTTGTCCTACAAATTTCTGCCATCTCTTAGAGAAGCAACTAGGTATTTCCTTTGTGGTTTGCATTTCAAGGGATTTTTAAAACTCAGCAGTAAGTAATTTTCTTTCTGGATTCTCTCATAATTCTATTTCTCTTTAAAAAAATCAATGTATTAACCTTATAACGTTAGGAAGTTGGTAAATAGGCACAGAGAAAGCACATAAACATAATATGGGAAAAGTAAAGTAATACACTGCTTAGCACCAGGTAAGATTGGAAAACACCCCTTATTTTTCACTGTTACCTTTAATCCCTTGGGCGCCTCATGTTTCACTCTAGTTTCCATGAGCCTCAAAAGTGGCATTGCAGACCAGCTGCTCTATCCCTCTCTCCCCAGACATGCCCCGTGTTCTAAATGACCCTTCTTTCTTCCTGCCCACCTCTCATCCCCCACCTCTACCCCTGCAGCCGACACTAATCCAAAATCCTGTTCTTTCTACGTAGGGCTAAGAGGAAATGTCTGACTAAACTGTGCTCCAGTGTGGTTTCCTGATAGTCTTCCATTCCTTCTGTTCGTAAACTTAATTCATTCCTGGGGTGTGCACCCATTGTAAATAAGATCTCCTCAAGGTGTTACTTCAGTTAAGGTGCGACCCAAATGAATCAGTTGGGCTGTAATCCCGATTACTGGAGCCCTTTATAACCAGAGTGAAATTCAGACACTAAAGCCAGAGGCAGCAGCCAGAAGCTGAAAGTCAATGGAACCTGGAAGAAAAGGGAGAAGCCAGGAAAGGCCTCCATGACCACTGCCGTGTGACAGAGGAGCCAAGGACCAAGGGTCACTGGCAGCCAGCCCCAGAGCGCCAGGATTCTGGAAGAAAGCCTCACCTTGATGATTTCTTCATTTGGATTTCTCTTAGCCTCAAAACCATGAGCCCATAAATTCCCATTGTTTAAACCATCTCATTGCATGGTATTTGCTTTAGCAAGCAAACTAACACGTCTTCTTTCCCTACTCTTAACTGTATAACATTAAAAATGGAATTTTACGTGTGACATGGCCACACAATAAGAGAGACAGAATAAGAGAGAGACAGGTGTGATTCAACGTAGGGTACAAGACAGTAATACATACTTAGGATACAGAAAAAAACAGGGCTCTGTCTCCATTACTCCATCGATTTCTAGGACTTAGTTGTTTAAGCTTTCTGGCAGAACAGGTCCCTCTTTTCTTTCTTATCTAGTCACCTCCTTCCATCCTGAAGCTCTTCTTTCAGTTGCAGATATAAGAGATCAGTCTTTAGGGTCTACCTAGAGCTATCTTGCTTACGAGTTCTCCAAACAGCTTCCAAGTGCCATGTCTGAGAAGAGGTATAAATAAAATGTTAAGGGAATATACAAAAGGGAAGAACTAAGTATATATAATTTGTGAATCTTCTGGGAAGGTATTTACAGAAAAGCAGCTGTTAGAGTTGGTACCTAGGATAACAAGGGGTAAGAGAAAAACATTAAAATGACCCTCAGTTAAAATAGAAAATAAAACAATATCAATGTTTATAGAATGACTTGCCTGTCTACATATTTATAGAAATTATCAGATTATAAGGTTTTTGAAATCTGTTCTTGTTATAATTATTTTTAAATCCCTGTTAAGATTGTGTCTTACACATGGTAAATGCTCAAAAATATTTGCTGTGTTTAATTGAACTGATTTTATTTCCCTCATCAGCACTTGAAAATAAAATAGACTAATGTTAACAAAACTTTTGGACCCACTTTAAGAAAAGTATTTCTTCTTCTAATTCACTTTTTTTCCGTTTGCTTTTATATCTTGCACCTTCTCTGGTTTCTATCTTCTCATTGTTTAGCAATAGGTATCATTATTATCATTTTCCCATCTGGAAGAGAAGCAAATATTCAGACACAAGTTGAAATCATTTTGTGCATACATGCTAGTAATAAAACGATCTTCTCTTATGAGCTTCGGTATCATCAGACTGGCTTCACTGCTGCAAAGCCCAAAGAAAACAGCCATCGAGACCATCTCTCAGGGGATCTGTCTCCAAGTTCAATGGGTCTGTTGCTCAAACTGATTTTGCATGTGGAGTTGTTTTTGTCCTAAACTTTAAAGTCAAAATGTCTGTTTTTGATAGTTCACACCTTCTACTCACAACCCAAAATATTATTTTAACTCATTAAAAAACTTGCAGCTCAGCAAGGCCCCAAGTAAAATAGCTACTGTGCTTCTGTGATTCATTTGTCTACATAGGAACTTGGCAACTATAATCAACACACTACTTTAGTCCATGAATAACTAATATAAGTAGAGGACACTATGCTATATTTTATTCCACAATAGGATTATTAGTGGAATTCAACCTTCCAGTATAAGGATAGAAGAAACCCTTTATGACACATGTTGTAAAAATTTTTTCAAAACTTTTTTTCTAACATTTGAATTTTGGCAAAGTTTTTGTTACTTTCTGCCCAACATATTTTCCTCCAACTTAAAATGAGATATGTAATTTCACAACAACTTTAATTTAAAAGTTTTTCTTCATATCCATTTTTCTTACTAAAGGGAAACCTGGTCATTGAAATTCATGAAAGAAAACATTGTTAGTGTGTTGTTCGTCTATCCAAGAAATAATTAAGACCAGGTTATGGAAGTGATACTGTACAAATGTGAATATGTCCTGTTGAATCCTGAACAGAATATCGAAACTTTCCAAGCATATGAGAAAGACTTGCTTATGCCCTTTCAGTTCTAATCATGTCCTTTGTTTCCAAAGTTAACACACTATGTCTCTTAAGGCTGATAATCTCTTAGAAAAATAAGGATTTCTCATGGATGCCCAGTCAGGCATATGCACTTCTTTGAAACTAGATCAGATGCCTCATCTATAAAATCATTACAAGGAAAAATAATGCACATTCTTTTCCAATGCCTTTACCAAAATAGGACATATGTTTGACCATAAAACAAGTCTCAATAAACTTAAAAGAATTCAAATCATTATAGTATGTTCTCTGACCATAATGGAATTAAATTAGAAATCAATAACAAAGATAACAAAAAAGAAAACAACAGACCAATATCCCTTTGGAATATAGATACAAAAATTCTTAACAAAATTTTAGCACATCACATTCAACAGTATATAAACAGATAACACATCGTGACAAAGTGGAGTTTATTCCAGTAATGCAAGATATGTTTTAACATACAAAAATCATTTAACAATAATTTCCATATTAACAGTCTGAAAAAAAAAAAAGACACTATAAGCAGATTAAAAAAAGAAAAAGTCATATTCCCAAAAAAACATGTTTTAAATTCCAATATCCTTTCCTGATAAAAAATCTCAGCAAACTAGAATTAGAGCAGGGTTTCTCAAGCTAGGCATCATTGACAATTTGGTTCAGATAATTCTTCATTGGGAGAAGCTGTCCTGTGTACTGTAGGATGTTTAGCATCCAAGAGCACCCTCCCTCCCAGTTGCAACAACTAAAACTGTTTTCCATCATTGCCAAATATCTCCTGGGGGATAAAACCTTCCCTGGTTGAGGACCACTGGAATAGAAGAGAACATCCTTAACCTGATGAAGGGCATCTGAAAAGAGAAAGAAAGAAAGAAAACTTGCAGCTAATGTAATAATTAATGGTGAAAGACCAAATGCTTTTTCTGTTAAATTCAGGACAAGGTAAGGATGTCCACTTTCACCAGGTTAATTCAACATTGGTAATGCAGGTTCTAGCCTGTGGAATAAGGTGACAAAGAGGAAATAAAAGGCAGACTGGAAAACAGAAAAAAAACAGTCTCACACAAAACATGGTCATGTAGAAAATCTTACGGATGTGCAAAAAGCTACCGCAACTAGTTAGTGGGTTTTGAGGATTTGGGGGATACTAATCAATGTAGAAAGACAGATTGTATTTATACATACTAACAATAATCAGAAATAGAAATATTTTAAAAATATCATTTGCAATAGCATCAAAAATAAGAAATACTTAGATATATCTAACCAAAATACATACTAACTTATATCCTGAACACTGCTGAAGAAAATTTAAGACCTAAATAAAAGAAGAAATGTATTGTGTTCATGGAACAGAAGACTCAATGTTATTAAGTTGCTAATTCTCCCCCCATGGGATCTAAATACCAAATTGACTAAAACTCCAACAGGCTTTTTCTATAGAAATGGACAAGCTGATTGTGGCAGTTTGAGATTATTTAAGAACTCCAAAAAGAGGAAAATTATTTTTGTAAACTAATCTATTCCTCTGGGTGATACCCTTTGATTATATTAAATTCAGTTGAGGGGTCTTTGATTAGATTACCTGTTAAGATTGCTTTGAGGGCTTGCTGATTCAACCATGTCAGTAAGGCGTCACTCAGGTTGAGTCCTCACCCTCTTGGTGGGTCTGATATAAATGGACACTCACACAGACAGACAGACAGACGCACAGGAAGGGAGAGCTCTGTCATTGTTGATCTTTTCATGTGACAGAAAGGAGAAAGCTCACACAGCTGAGGCCCCAGGGAGAGATGAGCCATTTTGCCTGATAGCTTACAGCTGACCTTGGGAAGCGAGCAGGACAGCTGAGACTGATAGAGGAAGCCCTGAAACACAAGCCCTGTGCCAGCCTGCAGCTGAAGTCGGGAAGTGGAGCAGCTGAGCCTGAGAGAGGAAGCCCAGGGGGGAAGGCTGAAACCTCATGGAGATCGCCCGCCATCTTGCTTGCACATGTGACAGCTGACTTGGGTGAGAAAGTACCTCTTATAGTACTTTGAGTTGGACTTTCCATGACCTTGGGACTGTAAACTTTTACCCCAAATAAATGCCCTTTATAAAAGACAAAATATTTCTGGTACTTTGCACTGGCACCCCTTTAGCAGACTAATACACTGATTTTAATATTTCTATGGAAATGCAAATTTTCTAACATATGTGAAACAAGTCTGAAAAGGAATAACAAAGTTGGAATACTTACAATCCCTGATTTCAAAAAGGGAGGAATTGCATGAGAGTCAGACAACAGATCAATGGAACTGAATAGAAAGTCTAGAAATAGATCTGCAAGTATTTGGTCAATTGTTCTATGTTACAGCTACAAAGGCTTGTCACAAATGATGTGCCACAATTGGATATCTGTAGGAAAAAAAAAAGAACTTTGATCCATACTTCCACCAAATAAAAATAATTAATATATATCATAAACTCAAATGTAAAACACAAAATTATAAAGCTTTTAGCATAACATATAGGAGAAAATCTTTGTGACCTTCCATTAGACAAAAATTTCTTAGCTATGAGACCAGAAGCACGATCCATTAAAGAAAAATCTATTTTTGCATGAACAAAATTAAGGACTTCTGCTCTTCAAAAGGCACTGTTAAGAAAATGAAAAGCCAGGGAATGGATGTAGCTCAAGTGGTTGAGCACCTGTTTCCCATGTTCAAGGTCCTGGGTTCAGTCCCCAGTACTACCTAAAGAGAGGAAAAAAAAAAGAAAATGAGAAGCCAAGCTGGCCTAGAGGAATTATTTGAAAATCATCTATCTGACAAGGACTTGTATGCAGAATATACAAAGAGCACTCATAATTCAATAATAAGAAAAACAACCACCTAATTAAAATAAATAAATAAGCCAAAGATTTGAACAGACACTTCACAGATATACTGATGACAAATAAACACATGAGAAGATGCTCAACATTATTAATCATTAGGAAAATGTGAATTGAATCCACAATGAGATACAACTACACATCTATTAACATGGCTAAAATTTAAGAAAAAGACACATATCAAATGTTAGCATGCATGTAGAACAACAATAATTCTCAGAAACTGCTGGTTGAAATATACAGTGGTACACCTGCTTTGGAAAACAGTTTGACGGTTTCTGAAAAAGTTAAAAATGACACTGCCATTTCCCTCTTAAGTATTTACCCAAGCAAATGAGAGCATATGTACATAATAGACTTGAACTTTATTTGTAATAGCCAAATATTTTTGTCTCAATATTACTACCCAAATGTCCATCATCAGGCGACTGGATAAGCATATTGTAAGATATCTGTACAATGGAATACTACACAACAATAAAAAGGAATGGACTTGATAGATGCTACAGTATGGCTGAGTCTCAAAATAATCATGCTAAGTGAAAGAAGCCAGAAAAGAAAGAATAAATATTATATGACTTGATTTATATAAATTTCTAGAAAGTGTAAACTAATCAGCAATGACGGAAAGCAGATCAGTAGTTGCCGGGGGGAGAAGGACGGAGAGGAGTAAAAGGAAGGAAAGTTTTGGAGGTGATGGCTGTATTCATTAGTTTGATTGTGGTGATGGTTTCAAAGGTATATGCGTGTGTTGAAAACATTCAAACTGTATGCCTTCAATGTGTGCAGTTTATTGTGTGTCAGTAAAGCTATTAAAATACATGTTAGAAATGCCAAAAGCAGCTGGAATCTGGAAGAACTGAAGGATGAACAGACAAATAAAATGCTGAAGTTTGCAAAAGGGCTTAGCTAGAAAATATACCATGAAGTATATGATGAAGGGAATGAAAACGCTTTAGCTTTCTTTCCAATTTTAAGGGATAGAGCTGGAGTGTACAGCCTGGGGGAAAAGGTTGGTTCTGCCTCTGGCTGCACATAGATTAATTCAGAGAAACAACGGTGGTGGGATTCTACAAAGATTCACACAGACAAGACATATTTGCAAAATTGTTGCCATTTTGATGCTTCTAATTAATTCACCACTCTGTTCCCTGCAACATTTTTTTGGCCTGGCGGGGGGAGTGTCTTTGGAAATATACCATATTGATTTTTGAAAATGTTTTTTCCATCCTCACAAAAGCTTCTCAAGACCCCCAGTTTCTGTGTCATTTACTGTCTCCCCTTCGCAGTATAAACTCTTCCAAAGAGTTGGCTCGACTTGCTGTCTCCGGGGCTCTTCCTCTGATTTTCTTTTAAGCCTTGCTAAGCAGGCCTCTGACCACACGATTCTCTGAAACTGTTGCTATCATTATCAACAATGGCCTCCAAATGGCTAAATCCAATAGCCAATGAGTTTTTGTCCTCTTCTTGTTCTGTTTACATTCACTGTCTTTGGTGATCTCATCCAGTCTTGTGTAAATTCCAACTATATGTTCAAGACTCCCAAATTTATTTCTTCAGCCCAGATGTCTCTTCCAAACGTGAATCCGTACACCAGCTGCCTATCTGACATTCTTCTAGAATGTTTAACAGACATCTCAAATGCAATGGGTCCCAAACTAAAATCTGGATCTCCACCCAAACCTCTTCAGCTCCGGACTTGTCTTTTTCGGTTGATGGCTTGAGCTTTAGCTGCTCAAAAAACACTTTTGACTCCTCTTTTCTCCTTACATAACAAATTCAATTCTTCAGGAAATACTTTTGGCACTAAACTTAAAAAAAGTTCAAGCCCGACCCTTCTCCTCACCTTCACCTGCGCCACCATCCACGTCTCTCGCTTGGATTTCCGCTCCAGCCTCCTAACTGGTCTCCCCACTTTGCCCTTATCTCCTTCCACCACAGCTCTTGAAATGTGAAACAGATCCTGACACGCCTCTGCTCAAAACCTTGCAACGGTCTCTTTTCCCTCAGTCAGAAGCCAAGTGCGCCTTACCGCCCTGGCCCCATCCTCCGGCTTTCTGCTCCCCGCCCTTTCCATTCTAGCCACATACCCCCTTGCTGTTTCCGGAAAGTGCCAGGCACACTCTTCCCTAGGACACTGCACTGTGTTCGCGCCATCAGGAGCTCCATAAACGGCCGTCTTCCTGACCTTTTCATGTCTTTACTGGAAGCCACCTTCTCAGCGAAGCCCGCTCTGAACCTCTTATTCAACCTGCAGCAATTCTCCCCACACTCTTTACGAGGCTCTGCTTTTCCTTGCTTCTGCAGTAATATACTAGATACTTTATTTATTGTGGGTGTTACTTACCTAACCCCCCACCCTTCACCAGCCCAGGGTGAATTCCACAAGGGCAAAGCTCTCTTGTGTTTGCTGCTGTATCCCTACTTCATAGAGGAGTGTCACATACACAGCAAACATGCCAGAAATTTTATATGAATGTGTGAGTGGTTATTAGGCACACTAATGTGCCACGTATTGTGAAGCTCAAACCGTTCCATTTTAAAGGGGAAATGTTTTTTAAAATTGTATTTTAACAGAAATAGAATGGATATTCTTTCGAGAATGTAAGCTTTTGTAATGATGGCATGAGCCTCCCCTCCCACCCTCCATGGTGGGCTGAGAATGCTGCTAAATGCTCTGTAGTAGAGCATGGGATATGGAGCCAGGTGGAAGGAAACAAAGAGCAGAGATTTAATGGGAGCAGAGAGGAGAAGGACTCCCTTCTCCCAGGTGAGCACAGGATGTGGGAGAGAATGTGCAGCTACCATTTGAAAGGGCTAGAGGAGAAGCTAAAGGAAGTGTGAGCTCTAAGCCAAACATGAGGAAGGAACACATTTTTTAATAGATTAGAGATGTAGGGACATTTTTTGGCCTTGAAAAAAGAATATCAGAGAATATTAGGGTAAAGCTTTGAAAGCACCCCTGGAGCGTGGCATACGGTGATGTTAGCTTAAGCTTTCATAGAGAATGAATCTATCTATGTGTGGCGCTCCAAAGAGCCACAGCCTCTACCAGATGCACACAATCAGAACTCCACAGGACGAGCCTTACAACCTCTGCACTTCTGAGCACACCCTAGTTCTATTGTACAAGCTATGAGATTCAGCAGCTTCCAAGACTATGTACTCTCTAGCGACTTTGTGCCAGTATGATTGTCTTTAAACCATTTCCTAAGATTATTTTTCAAAGCATTTTGAAATTCATCAAAATATCTTTTATTCATAGCCATTCTGGGATTGTAATAATTTTCAATGAAAAGGAGCAGTGAGCATAATAATCCAAGAAGCAGGTAAAATTGGTTTAGAATAGTTTACAGGATTTTGCTACTTTTGTTACTTTAATATCAAACTTAATTGTGTTCCTTTGATAAATACTTTCAGACGAATAGCTAAATAATTAGAGAAAGTGGAGTATCAAAATTTTGACACAGTTGATCAAGAAAATAATCATACACATGCAAGTTATTAAATATAAACTACAGAAGTTTTTCTACGTAGGTGTGTGTAGATGAACTGATTAGGAGAAAGTACATACAAAAATTACTGAAAATTTTAACTAGAAATCTTGTTAAATAAATTCTAATTTTATTGCATTGAAATACATGTGATAAATTACAAGCAAAGTCTTGTTAAATAGAGATTTTTTGGAGGATTAATTCTCATGGACAAAGTGCTCCTACATTTATTACACTAATGTACATATGTGGCCCTTTCTAAACTGATTTAAAGGCATTTATTCTCTCCATATATATTAATTACAAGTCCATTATTATGAAGAAACTATTATTCTGAAATATGGAAAAAATGTTTAAAAGACAGTTCAAAATGTTAGCATATCACAAATATTGGCTCTGGGTACTAAATTAACGATATTTGCTACTCAGTTCATAAAAGAGTAAAATATTATTTTCAAGGGATAGTTCTCACTTTGCATAGTAGAAGTGTTATTGAAAGTCTAAATTCAAATTTTCCAAAAATAATTGTGGAATTACTAGATAGACTATCATAACCAAAGGTTATTACTTAAAGCATCATACATGGAAAGAGAGTTGATCTTCAAAATAGCTTTTAATCCTCCTTCTACTAGTCCCTTTTCTCCCCTATGAGTACCTAACGGCTCCAGCAACAAACCTGTAGCAAATGCATACATTCTACTCAGAATTCAATAGATAGATAAATAGATACATGCATGCAATCACACATACATACATACAGAAAAATACCATTGCAGAGAAAGATGCAAGGGTCAAAAAGGACCAGGATTTAAATGGTAAATATAACACGAGCCAACACTGGACACTACACCAGCTGTAAAGTCTAATGATTTTACATGGACTATTTCCTGTAATTTTGAAACAATCTTAGTTACACAAGCTAAAACTGAAGCTCAGAAAGGTTAAGTAACTTGCATGGGGTTGCGCTGGCTGTTCGTTTTAGAGTCCGACTCCCATCCTGACCTTCTGTTTTCAAGTTCTTACATGCCTTGATATGATACTTTATTAGCTAATCTAGTGTAGAGTAATTACCAAACATTTAGGGGAGTGAAATATTTAGGTTTACAAATAGAAAGGAGAAGGGGCAAATATTTTGAACTCCTTCTACATGTCTGACAGTGTGACCAGTATTAGGGAAGTTATCTCATTATTTACCTTTACACTCAATGGCAAAGCCTCTGTGAGAATATAAGTTCTGAAACTTGTACTCAGGCAACTGAAGGATCAAAAATAAATAAGAGTGATTAAAGATTTAGGAAGTAATTCTTCTAATAATAGAATAAAGCATGAAATCTTGTTTGTTAAGAGAAAAGAATGTTAAAGAGAAACTACTACTAAGAATATCTAGATATCTAATAAGGTATTTGATAAATGTATGTAAAACAGGGTTTTATTGTTTCTTAGGGCAAGAGAAATAGAGACAAAGCTAAATTATATAAGGGAAGGGGATATATTATTCATGAGGAGAAACTAGCTGAGAAGATTTAGCAGGATGCTAATATTTTTTCAGCTCTTATTATATATGCCAGGGCTAGAGAGAGAGAGAGATACAGATAAGGTAGAGATAAGGATACAGATAGAGAGACAGTGATAGAGAGAGAGAGATAGAAATAGAGATACAGAGATGAGAGAGAGAGAGAGAAAGAGAGTAAAAGAGAGGGAGATACACAAGTTATTTTAGGAAAGATGTTACATCAGTTCTCATTCCATTCTGCTCTAGTATTTTCCTTAGGGAAATAAGTACAAATTTATAAATATATGTTTATAAAAACTCAGTCTTGCTTTCCAATTGTGAGTTATGTAGAATTATCCCTGCTTTTAAAGAGGAATCTGAAACTCAGAGAGTTTAAGAAGTTTTCCCAATTTCACACAGCAAATAATTTGGAAGTTAAGAGAGAGTTGAACTATTCTAAGGGGGGAAAGCACAAAATTTAGGATTATAAGACATGGGTTCCATCTGGAATTTGCCATTCTGAATCATTTGGCTGTGAGAAAATTATTTCCACAAATTTCTCATATTCATCTGTAAAATAAAGATAAGAATATCCACAAAGGTTGTTGAGCATAGTCTGTGGAAGTACTTTGAATATGAATATAAATAACTCTTCAAAGAATTTATGAAAGAATGGACTTCCTTCTTAGCATATGTTTGAAAGTTAAATTAAAAGAATGTAAATGCCCATTTTTAATCAGGAATGTCTGATCTACACTTATAAAAACTGCTTCTGCCTCCTTGTTTTTATTTGAAGACTTCTCATCTTCAAGCTCATGCATAGCATAAATCATTCTTGCCACTTATCATGTCTCTAAAATAGTCCATGCTTTGTATTAATTTTGAGAGATTTTAGTTATCCAATAAGAAAAGTAGTGGCTATAATGTCCTTCTTTTTTGAGTTATCACCTACCCAATATTCTCAGGGAGTACCAAAGAGATGGCCATTTGTGACACCCAGGTATCTGCCAGCCTTTGTAGACATTAGACCTGACTGAGAATAGAAGTGAACAATGGAAGGAAACTACTTAAAATTTCAGAGAAGTCCAGGATGGATCTGAGGACAAATAGGTTTAATGTTTCTCGTACCTCTTTATATGTTACTCATTTATCATATTGGAATTGGAACTGTTCTTGTGCTTGCCACTATTGGAAACCCCTAGAAATTTGCAAGTCGCACATAGACCCAACACTTGGATTAATCTGATCACCAATCACTGCAAAAATGTTTGTCATGAATAGCAAAAGAATGGGTTGATTGTAAATAAAGTAGCAGGGGGACATTACTGAGCAATTTCAAAGGAGCAAGATAATTAAACTCAGAGACACTGTTTCCTGCTTTTCTCCTGTAAACAGTGAAGTCCCTCCCCTGGCCCCATCACAACCTGGCTGTCCTCAGCCCATGCCCCTCTTCTTTTCTTGCACTTCTCCTAAGGAGAATTCTGGGTCATAAAGGAATGCGTCTTGGTATAACTTCTTTCCTGAAACGGCTTGAGCTTCCTATGCTTTTGCATTTTTGACATTTCATTGCAGGACAAGCTAACATCTATTATTAATTGATGCGCTAATTAAAGCCATGCTTGCAGTTTCCATTAGCTTATTCCCTAAATTCTCCAGAGTTGGCTGTCTGGTTTTAATCAAAACCAAATGGTAGTCCAAGTTCCCAGCCTGGAGCAGCTAGGAGGAAGCCATTCAGTGAAGGCACAAGAAAGCAGAAAAGATAAACAGATGATAGTTGACGAAATTTGTGTTGGACGAAGGCTGTAGATCCTGCGAGCTGCTTTGGAGACGTGCTTCAGAGACTCTGTCATGCTAGATGGAAGTAGTTGCAAGTGGTTAATGTCAGCAAGACTCTAATATGATCAAGATGGAGTCTGTCCTGTGCTTCTCCAGCGCTGGATTTGTACAGCTCTGGAGGATTCGACTGGAGGTAAAGCTGCATGTGCCTTAACACAGACGACTAATTCTCTGAAGGGTCTTGGGACCGGAGAGATCCAGAAGAAAACGTCCTATTGACTGGATTCTTGGGATTTCACGTACAGATTTTCTCAGGTACAATATTTAGGGGTGAAGCGTTTAAATTTTAAGCAGTGTAAAACGATTTTTAAAATTAGGAGAATTAGTTTATTAGAAACCCAAACTTCGTCTCGCTCTCTTAAAAGATCTTCTGAAATGAGAACTAGCAAAGGTATTTTTGATTAAGCTGTGCACATACATTTAATATAGTGGAAAAGTTGTAGGTGGGGGAGAGAACTATGTTTTCTTTCTTTCTTTCTTTTTCCATTAGCAGTTTGGGGCAGGAAAAAAAAACAAAACCAAAAAACAACCCTCTAGGACTTTATGACTCTGGAGCTAATCACCTCAAGAGCTCTGAGAAACTCCCTTGAGTTCTGTGCACAGCCAGGCCGCCTGCACCGCCCCGGCGGGCTCTGCCTTCCCGGGCTCCCCTCCCCGAGCTCCAGCCTCTCCCACTAGCTCACTCCTCGGAGGCAGGAAATACTTTCCAGGCAATCTGGGCCTGCTTGTGGAGGCCCCTTCGCAGAACATCGGCCTGAACTCAGCAGACAGCAGTGCGGCGGAGCGCGTCGCCCGAGCCCTGCTGGAGCGCAGGCTCCCCCCAGCTGCCGAGGGCGTTGTTGTCAGCATCACACCCTGCGTAAAACTGCTCAGAAAAGGGCCACGAGCTCACCCACGAAACGTGAGCGTAGATCTGGAGGGACTCCGCAGCCCGAGTGCCGACCAGGGCATGCCTTGGCGTCGCAGCTCCTCGCCGGCTAGGTAAGACAGCACCCACCACCCCTCTCTGCGCTTTCAGGTGATTCTTGGAAGAGGCGGGAAGACTGAGAGAAACGTTAGGCACTGCTCCCGAGCGGTGCCTTCCTGGGGCTCAGAGCCATGAAATCAGAAGTGGGGAAGGTTTAGCAAGCAGAAAACCCTGAGCCAAATAGTTTCAGCAAAACATCAATTTTAAAGTAGCCTCCCTATAGAGTTTACTCTTTTCCTCCATAAAGCAGCGTTTTCTTTGGATCCCTTTTTACTCTTAGCTTATTCATTAAAAGGACTATAAGTTTTCCTGTGACATGGCATAAAATAAAACAAATGCACATTCTCACACATCAGTGGGAGGTGTAAGTGAATTCTTCTTCCTTCCTTCCTT
>JAQZBX010074020.1:0-14819 GCA_029593785.1 Cabassous unicinctus
GGGGGGGTGGAGGGGCAGCCGCAGGCAGAAGAAGGCGTCTTTCAGGTCCAAACAAGTGAACCAGGAAGCTTCAGGCAGCAGCTGTCCCAGCAAAATGTACGAGTTGGGAACAACCAGATGTAAGGTGAGAGTGGCATTGTTGATGACTTGTAGATCCTGGACTGGTCGATATCCTGTCCCATCTGGCTTATTTACTGGCAATAATGGGGTGTTCCAGGGTGACTGGCACTCGATTAGGATTCCCTCTTTCCTCTGGTGGTCTATGTGTTCAACCATGCCCAATTGTGCTTCGTGGGGGATCGGATACTGCCTTTGCCAGACTGGGACCACTCCAGGCTTCAGGTCGATGATGATCAAGTGCATGGTTCTGTGTCATTCCTGGTGGGTTTCTTTCTGCCCAAACCTGGGGAAAAGGTTCCAGCAGTTTTTCTGGATTCTGGCTTGAATTTTCTTCTGCATGAAGTCTCCATTCCTCGCTTCGGGGTACAGTGACGAGAAGAGTGCGGCCGGTCCCAAGGCTTAAGCTTGCTGGCCCCTCAGGCTTGAAGGTAATCTGGGCCCCCAGTTTGGTTAAGAGGTCCCTACCAAGTAGGGGAACCAGGCATTCAGGCAGGTATAGAAATTCTTGAGTCACTTCGTGGCCACCAAGCTGGCAAGTTCTTGACTGGCAAAAAGGCCATTGGCTTGACTGGTCCCCAGTCGCTCCTATGATATTAGCAGTTTTTCCGCTAAAGGGAGCAACGAGGGTTGTGACCACAGAATATTCAGTGCCAGTGTCCACCATGAAAGTCATTGACTGGCCCCTGACTTGTAGTTTGACCATGGGCTCGTGGGGGCCAACTTCCAGTGAGCCCGGTCGCCCCTATTTGGGGCTGAATCCCGCTAGTTCAATCAGATGGTTCTGGGGCTCAGGTCAGTATTTCCCTTTGGGGTTGCCCTCTTCATGTGCCTGATTCTTTCGGGGTCACTCATTTTCCCAGTGTCCACTTTCTTTGCAATAAGCACATTGGTCTCTAGCCAGGGGCGTCTTCTTGGTACTTGTCCCCTCTTTTTGAGGTGGTCCTCCTTGTCTGGTGGGGTCGGGATTTTCCATGGCTGCTGCCAGCAGGAAGCCTTGATGTTTCATTTGATTCCTGGCCTCTCATTTGGCGATTTTGTCTCGATTGACAAACACTTTATTCGCGACCTCAAGGAGTTGGGAGATGTTTATTCCTGCATGTTTATTCCTTCTAATTTTTGGAGCTTCCTTTTAATGTCCGATGCTGCCTGAGCGACAAAGGTGGCATTCACCATCCTCTGGTTCTCCGGAGCTTCTGGGTCAAAAGGGGTGTAGATCCTGAAGGCCTCGCAAAGTTGCTCATAGAAATCTCCCGGAGATTCTTCAGGCTTTTGAGTGACTAAAGTCGTCTTTGTCATGTTTGTGGGTCGTTTTGCCCCTTCTCGCACCCCTCGAAGGAGCACTTCCCGATATTGCTGGAGTGCAGCCCGTCCCTGATCAGTGTTGACGTCCCAGTTCGGCTGGGCCTCTGGTGCCGCCTCTCGTGCCTAATTTTCTGGGCTTAAGATGCCAGAAGGGGCCTGCTCCTGCAGCCACTTTCAGGCTTTCATCAGAATCCACTGTCTCTCCTCCGTATTAAAGAAAGTCAGGAGGAGTTGGTGGCAGTCATCCCAAGTAGGACAATGAGTTTGGAAAATAGATTTCATGAGATCAGTAAGGGCCTGGGGCTTTTCTGAGTAGGAGGGGCTGTGGTGTTTCCAGTTCAAGAGGTCTGTAGTTGTGAAGGGCTGGTAATACAAAACAGGCTTTCCGGGTTGGATAATTCCATTCTCGCCAATCTGGGCTGGACCTTGCATCTCACGAACGGGCATCTGTAATGCGGGTTGCACTGACTGGAGCCTCCTTACCATTGGGGTTCCGGGGCTCTCTCCAGAGGGGGTTGATGGTCCTGAAGGGACCGAAGATGGGGGTGTCTCTGGGAGATCTGCCTGTGCTCCCGGGCTAGGAGTGGGAGCTAAAGTGGCCAGAGCATATGGTGGGGTTGGTGGGTCCTCTTCCGAGGATCCTTGATGAATGACTGGTCTCTGGGGTCCTGTTCCTTGTGCAACTAAGACCCTGCTCTGTACCTTTTTTCCAACACAAAATCAAACCCAAGGGGGCAGAGTCCGGGATATTTCTAGCCAAGAGTCAATGTAGGGAAACTGATCGGGATGGCCAGGTGTTCCTGTGACTACAAGTTACACTGCACGGACTCTGGCTACTTCCAGGGTCCCTTCCAAGGGCCAGTCAACACCAAAAGTGGGCCATTCTAACTTGCATAGGGTACAGAGAGTGCCAGGGTTCATCCGGATGCCATAATCTCCAGAAAAGCCATTTAAAAATTTTTTAAGCATGCAGTCTAAGACAGTGGGTTTTGACTGTCATGAGGCCATACCCTGTTTCAGTGGCGCAAGACAGACAAAGGAAGGGGTTGCCTCTTTCGAGGCCACTTTGATGCCTGCCTGTCTGAGTCTTGCAAGAACTTCGGCTCATCTTAGCTAAGGCACCTGGGGAAAGTTCGGGTGAGCTGTTATGCCATATGACGTAGCCATGGAAAACAGGTTAGGGCCCACACTGGCTCTGTAGCATACGCCGTGGAGTCACAGACTGGTACTGCAGATGCAGGCTTCTGCTGTCCTCACTCACACAGTAACTCAGAGGTTATGCAGTCCCTCACACAGGGATTGCCCTATTCTGGAATCTCGGTACCCGAGATTTCAGGAGGTGATCAGTCTCCTCTTCTGTCCGGAGAGGGGTCTGACTGAGGACTTGGCACCCGGGGCCTTACCTTTCCGGAGTCTTCCGACACTGTTCAGTCCGCCTCCCCACTGAGTCAGGCCGGGGTGTGGGGTACGCGGCCTGCGGGGACCACTTCAGAAGGAGGTCCCGTTAAGAGGACAGGTGGCACCTACCTCGTTCCCTCGGAGATCACCGCTGGCCGCACCCATCAGCCCCAAGCCGGAGGCACAATGGGCCTGCTCGATTGGGTTTCCCAGTCAGGGAACCAAATGTTGCAGCAGAAACGAGACTTACAAGAAGAGAAAGCCCAAACGGCACTCGGAGAGGTGGAGGAACAAAGTTTTATTACACACAGGCCCAGAGGAGAGTTCACTCTCCAAATTCTGAGTCCCCAACATCACCTTTCGTGGGGTTATATAGGTTCTTGTTTATTGGCTAGTGGGTTGCTGGGCAAGTGGGCAAATTCCTTAAGCAAATGGGCAGGTGGGGTTTACAAAAGCAAAAAAAAAGCAAGTTTAGCTTATCTCCCTAAAGCAGAGGACCTTGGGCAGAGGAGGAGAGAAGCCAGGGAGCCGTTTCTCTTTCTGAACCTGTGGGTGTCAGTTAAGGGGTGGGGGGATCAGGGCTACAGTATCTTCTTCAAAATGAGCAAATTAATAGAGACCGAAAGTAGATTAGAAGTTACAGGAGCTGGGAAAGGGCAGGGCTGGGGAATCATTGTTTAACAGGCAGTTTCTCTTTAGGGTAACAGATGATGGTGATAATAGCACAACATTGAGACTGTAATTAATTTCACAGAAATGTGTACTTAAAAATGGTTAAAATGGGAAATTTTGCGTTACAGGTATGTTAACACAATAAAAAAAAGATTTATCAAAGTAACATCTCAATCTAATTGAAATAAATGTATTAACTAAAGCAAAATTACTTTTTTAAATATTCAAGACACTTCATGATTTTTAATATACAAATCTTCTGAACATTTTCATAATAAAGTTTTGGAAAGTGGAGAGTTGCCATTTGCAGTTGAGCAACGAAGCAACTTTTACAGTTGCCCTATTATGGAAAATAAGGAAGGTGCAGGTGGGTGTCTTTAAGCACCGACAGTATGCCACGGCCAAGTTGGGACTAAGAGAAATCTCACTGTGGTCTGGCCTTACAGGAGCCAAGGATGCTGATGAGAAGTGACAGGGAAACCAGTCAGAGAACAATTAAGGGAGAAATTCCGTGTGCAACTGGCACTATTGGTGGAATGGAGATGTGTGAGGTGCCTTTTGCTGCTTGCACCCAGGGAGGATTTTGTGAAGGAAGTGGGATTTGAAGAATGCTTGAATGCAATGTTCTAACAGAAAGTAGCTTTACTTTAAAGAAAGAAAAAAAGCCCCTGTTTAGAGCTAAATATATATATATATATATATATATATATGCACTAAGTAAAGATAGAAAATTTGTTTCTGCTCTTTCTCGTCCAACCCACATTTAGATCACACAAAAAATATCTTACAATGATGGGGTGCTAGACAGGGCTCACCCACAGTCGGTTGCCAGCACCCAGCTGTGTGCCCCTGGCTTCAGTCTTTCTGATGCTAGCTTCCTTAGACCGGTCCCTTCTCCAGCTTTCTAGGATGGGGTCAACTCACACACTATGTTCCCCGCACGTGGTATGTTCAAGGCTGTGAGTAAATAGGCAGTGAAAGTTATGAATTAAAACAGAGATCACCACTTGAGTCCATCTTCTTTTTCTCTTAAAACCCATTTAAGGCCTGACCCATTCTTCAAACTAGTTTTCTAACATTTTTTATGTGCACAAGGATTACCTGGGGGCACATGTTAAAAGCCCAAGGCCTTCTGAAGCCACCCCCAACCTGCTCTCATTCTATTTCCATAAGTCTTTTGGGCCATGGCCAGGAATCGGAAGATTGAGGAAGTGCCCCCCTCCCCGAGGTGATTCTGAAGCCCATCATGGGTGATAACTGAGGACCCCTGAAGCAGGGCAGCAAGCCTGACCCTTGTTGGTTTCTCAAACAGAGGACTCTTAGAGACCCAGAGGAAGTTTCAAATCAATCTCTCTGGAATGCTTCAGATTAGAGAGAAATCCCTTAGGCCTGTCTTGATCTGCAGGCTGAGCCAGCATGAACTACAACAGGGCTTTGATTACCTTGTTAGATTTAAGTCTCTATAATATGTCTTTTCTAGAACGATGGCAAGCCAGGGGCAAGTTAGAGGCAAGAATGCCCAAGGAAATTGGTGACTAACGCTGCTATAAAACTACTGAATTTACAACGATACAGGCAAATCCTCCAGAGGAATGTGGAATTTTTCTTGCGATAAATATCTCACTAGGCTCATTGCCATGCTTTAGGTCTTCACTGACCTGCCGGCAATCTGCTTCTTTGTGAAGTTATCCTTCCTTAATTCACTTTTCTCCTATTCTCTCCTTAGTTGAAAGTGAAAGCAGCTGGTTACTCTCCACTGTAAAACAATCCAACAAACAGAAAAAAAAATCTTATATGGACATGGAAAATATTAAAACAAGCCTCCAGATTAGTCATTTTCATGCTGTGAGCATTACTCTGGATCTTCTGTGAATGTTCCTAAATTTTTTAATGCAAAGTCCCAAACTTGATGGTGGTATAGTTGTCTCTTTAGGGCTGAGTAAAGAAGATTGCTTCATTCGATTTCTTGGTACGTTACATCTCTTTATTTATGTGTCTCAGTATCATGCTTTTATATTACACCCCTGAATTGATATTTATAGCTTGGGGTGGCCCAAAGATGGCCACCCAAAGATGTCCTGCCTAAATCCACAGAACCTGTGAATATGATGAGATACTCCCACCATTATGTTACATTGTATGCCACAGTTGATCTTAAAATATGCCTGCTGGATCTGATCTAATCATATGAGCTCTGAAAAGCAGAGAACTTTTCCTGGTTGGTGGCAAAAGGAGAAATCGGAGAGATTTGCAGCATGAGAAGGACTTGTACCATTGCTGGTTTTGAAGATGGCATCAGCCACTTGAGAAAGAATGTTGTAGCCTTAAGGAATTGAGAGAGTCCCAGCTGGCAGCCAGCAAGGAAATGAAGACCTCAGTCCTACAGCTGCAAGGAAACGAATTCGCTGAACAACCAGTGAGCTTGGAAGAGAACGCCTGCTCTCCAGATGAGACTGCATCCTTCCAACACCTTGATTTCAGCCTGTGAGACACTGAACAAAGATCTCAGTCACCAGACTGACCTCTGACCTACAGGTGGTGCTGTTTCAAGCCACTAAGTTGGTGGTCATTTGTTACGCAGCCTTAGAGAACTAATACACAGCTAATTAATTATTCAAGAAGACCTCTAAAGTATTTCTGCTGTGAATGCAAATAATCTTTTTAAGTCTCTTTTGAATCTTTTGCATTTCTTCTTTTCTGGGCCCTTACTCACTTTTTTTGTTTCTGATTATCTACAACCATCTACATTTTTAACCTGTCTTCCAAGAGTGACTAAGTTTTAAAAAAACTTAGTACCATCAAGCTTACTATATATTTAATATGAGGTTTTTTGTACCATATCTAGATAAGTTGTGAAAATGTTAATCATCCATAATCCTAGAAAAAGAGTTCCAAAGGCTATCAATTGTTATGTCCCACCTCCTGATGTGATGATGCAGCTTTTTGCTTGCCCTCGCTAAATATCTAGAACACTGTTTTCTGGTTCTTGTGCATATTGGAATCCCTCGGAGAGCTTTCCTAAAAATGCAGACCATTCTCGGGCTCCCTTACCATGGCCCATGGAAATTTGTATTCATTCTAGAGCGGGCACCAGAAACCTACATTTTCTAGAGCTTCCCTGGTTGACTCTATTGTCCAGCTGGTGGTGGACATCTGATTTTTCCAACTGCTACAGAGTATAGTCTCAACTCAAAGCAGATCACATCTGCTGCTTCCTTCAGTTTTGTCACTAACCCTGTCCTTCCTGCAATGGATGCCAAGGAGCATGCCCATCCCTGACCCCACCTTCAGGAGAGGGCCACTCACTGCCCCCAGATGCTGGCTCATACCGAGTCCCGTTTGGGAATTGTGCTTGATGGAGGGAGGCCCTTGCCCAAGGTCTCGCTTGCACTCTGGGTCAGCTCTCATGCACTGATGGGATGAAGGGGCGGGGGTAGAAAGGCCCAGGCCATCTGCCTCCATTCCCTCTACTCAGTAGGGCATCCCAGCTCCTCCTGTTTCCAGGCCATTCACCTCCCTTGCCAGCCATCCTTCATGCTGCCTCTAGAGAGGATCTTTCCCTGCCGACAGCCCTACATTGTCTTCTCACGAGCTTCCATGTAAAACCCAAATGCTTTACATAGCAAAAAAAGGGGGAAGGCGGTTTGGTGAATACGGAATCTCTCTCTCCAGCCCTGCTCTGTGAGGCAGGTACTCCCTTCTCCCCCATATTGTGACACTTTATTTACCTCCCAATACCAGTTTTTCAAGTAGTTTTGAAACATTTGAAAAGCTTTGGGAATTCCTTGAGGTCAGGATCTTTTGTTCTCATTCATCTGTGTGTCCCCAGCACTAGCTCACAGCCTAGAGTATTTATTAAATTAATATATATTTTTTAAAATGGATGAATGAAAAAATAATTTGACATGATTGTCACCCAAAAAACTCACAAAAGACAAATAAAACATATCTAATATGCTTCATTGGATGTACTAACATAAAGTATTTGAATAAACTATTCAATTTTATTTGGATCATTTGAAAGATAGAATTTAGTATTTTATTGATACAAGGGTTGATATTCTTCACAAATGATACACTCTATTGAATTTTTAAAGGAGCACTGTGATCATCTAAAATATCAATATTTGAGATTAAGAACCTAGTTCTAATCTGACTCTGATGGCCATTCACATATCTGAGTTTGCTTGATTAAACCTTGATGCTGGAAACAAAAATCTAGGCTCCAGACTTTGGTTTCAAAGCTGCTACTGGTTCCAGTAATGAAGACAGCTGCCCCCACTCTCAGTTACAGAAGATGACCTGCTTAGATAGCTAGGAACTCAATTCAATCTATTCCACCCAAGAGAAAAAGGCAGCAGTCCTTAGAATAACGAGCCAGGCCTCACTAATTTTCAGGTAAGCGTCAAGCAGTGGCCACTTCTGAGGGATTTGGCATGAGTGTTCTGTTGTCTCAGCATAAACAGCCGCCAGAGGGCACAGGAAAGGTCATGTGTGGGAGTGGTCACAACCAGAGTTCTAGAGCCAGAGAGTCTACTACATCTCCACTTGCCACATGATGCTTGAATATTCTTGAATATTCAATTGAAAATCATTCCAGCACAGAGTGTGCAAAATACTAGCACAGAGTATATGAAATATTAGCACAGTGTACAAAATATTTCTGCTTTTGCCTGTACTTGTTATTATTTCTATAGTCTTATTTTGTGCATCTGTGATTTTTCAATTTTCCTTGGATAAGAGGACCTAATATTTTCTATTTCCATTTACTTTGCAAAGACCTAGCCATTATATTTACCATTTTACTGTTTTTTATTTCCTTTTGCATTTTCTTCTCATTTTATGTTTTTACTTAACTTTGTGCTTCTGATTTAATTTCCTATATTTGACTTTTTTCAAAAGCTGTTTGAATTGATAGCTCAACGTACTTATTCTTTTTTTCCTTAAGAATGTCCTTACAGTGGTGCCAGGTAACTTCTGGTCCTGCCTCCGGGTCTGCTCTCTACCGCTGGAGGCTGACTATGAGGACCACAGAGAGAAGCTCTGCAGGGAGGGTACCCTAGCTCTTGGACTTCTGGCTGGAAATGGGAGGGAAGGAGCACAGTGAGCTCAGGCTCCCTCCCTGCAGGATTTCCTTGCGTTCCTGGGTCCCTCCATGTTATAGATTAAATCATGTCCGCCCAAAAGACATGCTCAAGTCATAAGCACTGGTCCTGTGAATGTGAACTCATTTGTAAATAGGATCTTCAGAGATTGTTACTAGTTAAGATGAGGCCAAACTGGATTAAGGTGGGCCCTAATTCAGTATGACTGGTGTTCTTATAAGGATAGGAAATCTAGACACATAAAGAGAGAAAGGGACAGACAGAGAGAGAAACGGACATGTGACAGAGGCAGAGGGTTATGGATGGCCATCAAGTCACCCACCAGAATGCTACAGACTGCAGAGAAAGCATGAGTCTGCCAACATCTTGCTTTTGGACTTTTAGCCTCTAAAACTGTGAGGAAATAAATTGCTGATGTTTAAGCCACCTAGCTGTATATTTGTTGCAGCAGCCCTGGCAAACCAGACACTCCATCTACAGCACCTGTATCCCTCCAGTTAGCAGCCAGCTCACCATTACTCTCTTGCTGGGATCAGGGAAAGAAAGCAGAGGTTGAAACAATTTGGCTGCTGTATTATCTCTGGTAATTTCTCTGAACCTCATCATTGTAAACAGTGTCTCTCTAAATAAACTCATCAAATTCTCCAATTGCAAGTGTGCCATCTATTTCCTATAGGGCTACTGATACATCAGCTATGCATTTTCCTCAGAGGACACTTTTGGACACATTCCTCATGATTTTACTCCTAATCTTCTCATTATCAGTATTAATTTAAATATCCTGGCACTTTGACCTTGAATTCCTCCTTAAGCTAAGAGTTATTTAGGAGGGAAATTTAAAACACACTGGTAGTTTTTTTTGCTTGTTTCTAATTTTACTGCATTGTAAATCAATTTTCATTCTTTTTCAAAGTTGTGGAATTCCTTGAGCTTTTTTTGAGGCCAACTATATGGTCAATTTAAAAATTATTCTTGGAGCATATGAATACTTCTCCCTACCTCTTCTGTATGCAGCAGAGTGTTTGACATATCAGTGAAGCTTGTTAATTGCATCATTCAGGTCCTCTAAACTTGTGCACTCTAAAGCATGAACCTCATTTGCTTACTAGTCAATGATGAGATAAGTACAGAAATGAAGAGTAAGCCTTCAGAAACTTTACAGCAGTTTTGACAGCAATTTTATCTCTGTTGAATCTAAACAAAATATTTAGGCTTAGATTTTGTGTCATTTTCATTCTAATTTTTTTGTAATTCCTTTATATTATATTTCACAAAAGTATCAGTCCACGACAGAACAGAAATTAAAAACAAAACAAAATAATTCCTCCACTGCAGATAGCTGGAGAAACGGTTCCAGTTTCTGACTTATTTTAATGGGCTTAATTTATCAAGGCTCTTTCATTAGCCCTCACGGCCCAGAGGGCATGTTACATCTCTCTTTTTGCCCTTTAGCTCCTCCAAGTTCCCCCACCCCACCCTCAACCCCAGGCACACATGCTGGGCAAAGTCCCCTGAGAAGAGACCCTTTCAGAGACTGAGCTTTGGGGACACAGGAGAGGGCTGCTTGGCAGTCTGTCTCCAATGATAGCTGCTGTTGGTTATGATGACTGCCACAGCCCCAATATGGCCCTAGGACAAGGGGATAACCACTTCATTTGATCCCCACAATGAGCTAAGAGGTCGAGAGAGTGCTGAGAAAACCGAGGCCTGAAGTTCTGCCTCTTCTCATTGCCTGCTGTGGCAGTTTTATATTGTTTATGAATCCCAAAAATAGATAATGGATTATGTTTGTAAACTGGTCTGTCCCTCCAGATATATTAGGTTATATTGGATTCAGAGATTTCACTTCCACTTGATTAAATAATGATTAAGGCTTTGATTAGGCCATGTCAGTAGAATGTTGCATCCCTGCCCCCTTGGTGGGCGGGGACTCACAGAGAAACCACACCACAGAGAAGGGAGGTTGGAGTCTTGAGCTGGAGGCCGGGAAAGTAAGCACACAGAGGAGCTTGGTCTTGAGGAAGGAGAGAAGGCCCCGGGAAAAGAGATGAGCCATTCGCCTGCTAGTCTATAGCTGGCCTTGTGGAGAGAGCACAGTAGCGGAGCCTGGAGAGAAATGGAGTCCAAGGAAGAGAGGAACCCAAGAAACCTGAACCCTCACAGACGTCGGCAGCCGTCTTGCCCCAACACGTGGCAATAGACTTTGGTGAGGGTTTTATGCTTTATGGCCTGGTAACTGTAAGCTTCTACCTCAAATAAATACCCAGATTTCTGGTATTTTGCATCAGCACCCCTTTGGCTGACTAATACACCTGCCTTGTCAGATTCTGGAGCAAATGAAACTGGCAAGTCAAACAGGATAGTGCCTGCTAAACCACATTTAAAATGTCACAGCGTTAGGTACACAAGAAGAAATTCAAGAGAATGATGGGAGACAAATATAACAACCAGATGCAACTTAGCCTCTTCTCAACCTTATACCTAGGTTTGGGTAAGCTGTTCAAGATGAAATAGGTTGTCAGCACCTGGAAAACAATAGTTTGCCATTAATTGTCCATCTGTTTTTTCAAATGCATTTTGTAGCTGAACGGTAAAATGTAACATTGATACTTTGTACTAAGAGCAGGTCTTGCTTTTCATCCTATAGCCAGAGAGATACAATGAAGACTTGAGTTTAGAGAAAACAAATTCTTCTGAAATGTGTGCTTTAGCCAATCAAGAAATTGTTATGCATTCAGAGTTTGAGAAATGTAAACAAATATGAATTTCTGTCCTTCAGGGATTTTGTTTTCAACTCTCCATGACTCTCATTAGCCTATTTTTGAGGGCACTGCCCTCGAAGAAATTACCAAATTTATTCCAACCCCTTTGTACTTTGTAATATTCTAAGTTCTTACTATTAGTGTTCCAGAGATTAATTATGGAAAAAAGTCTTTATTTTTAACTTTCTTAATTACCAAAATAAAAAGCAGTTTCCGTTGGAAGTAACCTAAGATTTTGCCAGTAGTTATAAACCCATACAGGAATTTCTTAAAGTTGAAGGCAACAGTGTGACATTTTAGCTGCATCTGTTTCCAAGAGTAGTAGGCCGACTTGGAAAGCCGAACACTCTGATTTACTGAGTCATTCTAATTTTCCACTGCAACCCCTGGCATGTTCTTTGACTCTTTGACCCCTAGCTCGGGACCTGGCCACCAGGGCACTCCATAAATGCTTCCTGGATGGAGCCATTCAGCATTTTTATAGTACTTATCCCGAGTGCTTCTTGGATTGCTTTGCAAAATACTTCTTGGCTGGTTATATTTTCTGCCCTTCATCCTTTGTGTGTGTGTGTGTGTGTGTGTGTGTGTGTGCAAAAAATCTCACAAAATGAGTCTTTTCTAGATATCAAGAGTCTTAAAACTTTCACATCCTTTGACACAGGATTTCTATTTCTGTGAATTCATGCAAAGAATATAATCCCACAAGCATGATCATGGCAACATTTATAATAATAAAAAATTTGAAACATCCTAAATGTCCAATAAGAGAGAAATGGTCAAGAAAGCTTGAATGTTAAAAAATGTTTACAAGACCAAATAAATATTATTTGTTAATCTATTTTTGAAAGAGAAAAAAGGGACATAGAATTATTTATATAATACGTATACATCAATATTTTTAAAAACCTACACATAATAAAAATGTTAGAGGAAAATACTAAAATATTAATAATGAATGTCTTTAAATTGTGAAACTATGGTTGGTTTTTCCCTTTCAACTTTTCAATTTTGTACATTTTCTTTAATAAGCATATATTACTTTTATAATGGAAAAACATCAATACATTGTATTTTTAAATAGTCATACATCTCAGTTTTAACACAAAAGATATATGAAGTCCTTCATCCATTATATATTTTGAAATGAAATATTAAACATTATTAAACATATGGATATTTCTAGATAATATATCTATGTATTTGTTTTGGACGGCAGAAGAATTTCAATCTTAGTTTCTCTAGAATGGGTTCAGACTGTTGTGAGAAGCAGCATTACATGTCCATGTTTTTAAAGAATATCAGAATCTGTAAATATTAAATTCAAGGGATGCTGTGACAGTTAGAAGTTATTTTTTGAATCCCCAAAAGAAAAAAGGTTATATTCTTTAACTAATCCATTCCAGTGGGTGTGGGGCCCTTTTGATTGGACTACATCAGTGAGGTGTGACTCAGGTTGAGTCTCCGCCCTCTTACTGGAGCTTTATATAGACAGAGACACAGAGAGAGACACGCAAAGAAAGGAAGCCACCATTTTTATCCTGCCATGAGTGAGAGAGGATTGCAGGAAAACAGAGAAGCCCCAAGAGGCTGAGAGAAGTCCCGGAGTCTAGAATAGGCAGAGCACAGAGGCACGGAAAGAGGCCCCTGAGAGGCTGAGCCCAAGGATCAGCTCAAGGGTGAGGAGACAAGCCCTGCCATATGCCTGATTGTCCACAGCTGAAGTCCTGGAGACTTGGGGGGAAGGCAGGGACCTCAGCAGAAATTGTCCACCATCTTGCTTCACCACCTGGCAGGATGCCAGGGTCACCAGTAGCTGACTTTGGTGAGAGCATCTCTGCTGATGCCTTGATCTGGGCATTTCATGTCCTCAGAACTGTAAGCTTTTACCCTAATAAATTTCCCATTATAAAAGCCAACCCATTTCTGGTACTTAGCAATGGCAGCCCATTGGCAAACTAAGATAGATGCTTACACAAGCAGTAAAGAAAGTAGGAGTGTCATGTAGCAGGTGGGCAGGGCAGCAGTATGGAAGAAGCTCTGCTAAGTATGCCTCCAGCTCTTGGGTGACCCGCATGTGCCTTGCATTAAAAGATGTAACTTTTTTTTTTTGCCATTTGACACCATTCTTCCTACCTCTAGGTAAGAGTCATCTCTCCTCCCTGGCCACCATGATTGTTTTAGAACATGTACCTCTAAGATATTTTTTTATTTCTGGAAAACAAAAATCTCTCTGATTTAGGGGAAGTTGATGATTTCTCTTCATGGTAGATATAAATAAAAGCACGGAAATATTAGGGAAAGCAAACTTAAGATGAAGCAGCCATCATGTAAAGAGGAGAGGCAGAATGAAACCAGATCTTAGATGATATCTTTGAAACAATGGATCCAGCCTCACCTGAAACCCTCCTGACCTCTGGATTTTCAAGTTATAGAAGCAAATAATTTTTTTATTGTTTACACCTGTTTGGATAGAGAGTTTTAGATTATTTACAATTACAAGGCTCTCAATTGAAACTGTGTTATTTAATTCCTTTTTTTAAAAAAATATTTTTTGTTAAGGTACAAGACACAAAACATAAAAGTAACCATTTTAAAGCAAACAATTCAGTGACATTTAGTGCATTCACAATATTGTGCAACCACCACTTCTGTCTAGTTCCAAAACATTTTCATCACTCCCAAAGGAAACCCTGTACCCAGTAAGAACTTGCTCCCTTTTGCCCCCTGCCCCCAGTCTGTGGCAACCACTAATGTGCTTGCTGTCTCCATGGATTTGCCTACTCTGGATATTTCATACAAATGGAATCATAAAACCTGTGACCTTTTGGGTTTGGCATCTTTCATTGACCTTTTATTATTTTTTTTTCCTGCAGTCCTTTCTCATATATGAACTTCTTTTTGAAGTTCATCCATGTTGTAGCATGTATCAGCAATTCATTTCTTTTTATGCCTGAATAATATTTCTTTGTATGTATATACCAAAATTTGTTTATCCATTTGTCTGTGGATGGACACTTGGGTTGTTTGTTCCTTTTGGCTATTGCGAATAGAACTGCTATGGACATGTGTTTATGAGCATTTGTTTGAGTACCTTTTTTCAATTATTTGGGGTATATACCTAGGAGTGGAATTACTGAGTCACTTGGTAATTCTAAGTTTAACTTTTTTTTTTTTTTAGGAGGTTCTGGGGATTGAACCCAGGACCTCATACATGGGAAGGAGGTGCTCAACCACTGAAGTACATCTGCTCCCCAAGTTTAATTTTTTGAGGAGCCACAAAACTGTTTCCCACAGCAGCTGTACCATCTTGCATTCCCACCGGCAATGTACGAGGGTTTCAGTTTCTCCACATCCTCACCAACACTTGTTGTTTTCTGTTTTTATTTTTTAATATATCCATGCTAGTTGGTATAACATGTGATTTGCATTTCTGTAATGACTAATGGTTTTAAACATCTTT
>JAQZBX010074021.1:0-14820 GCA_029593785.1 Cabassous unicinctus
CAGAATTGAGTAGCTGTGATAAAGACCATATGGCTCGTAAAGCCCAAAATATTTTACTATGTATCCTTTTACTGAAAAATTTTCCAACCTCTGCTCAAGGAAATGGAAAACCATTGAAGGGTTTTAAACAGAGAAACAACAAATATATCACTATGGCTATTCTATCAAGAATGGATTTAAGAAGGAGCAAGAGGGAACCTGTAAAACCAAAGAGGAAGTTATTGAATTGTCTATGAAAGTGTGGATAACGGCCTGAAATCAAAGAATAATAAAGATAGATATTTATAGTATCTTTATAGTAATAAAGATAGATAATAATAAAGATAGAAATTTGTGAGACAAACTTATAAATTTATGAAGGATAAATGACTGGATGAAGGCAGACTCAAGGATAATTATTCCCAGTTACCTGGCTTGGTAGGTGGGAGGGTGTTGGTGTCTAAAAGGACTAAAAGAGGGAATAAAAATGTATTTGGGGTTTGGGAATGAGGTGTAGAGATTAAGGATTCAGAGTAGACTATGTTGAATCTGTCAGGTCTGTTTCTTTTTTTTTTTTCCAAAGATAATTAAATGCACTTTATTATTATTATTAGCTTTTAATTTGCACTATTATCAAGGAACAAGAGATGGTGAAAAATTGAGTTATGTGGCATAGTTGTTCCACTCCACCCCTCCATCTTCAAATGGCCCCTTTGGAATTGAAATAAAAAATACACATATTCCAAATAGTTAAGCAAAATGTGTGTTGGAAACTGGAATTCTCATACCAGCGTCAAAGATACTTTAAACATCACTTCTCAGGCTGGTTACTTTTTTAAAAATCTTGACTTTTATTTGTGAGGGGAGGAAGATAAGAAACATCTGTAATGAACATTCTATCAATCTTGTAGTATAGAATGCCATGTAAACACTCGACCCCACCCCCACCGGCACAAAGAGCCTTCGGAAGTAAGGTCTGTTTCTGTATATATCAACCAACTAGTCAAAAATACCAACTGGAAACTTGGAAGATTTGGCCTGGAAATACAGATCTCGGAGTGGTCAGCATGGTTTTCAAAACCATGCAAGTGTACATATTTATCCATGCGGAACAGGACATCTAGAAGATACATTCCTTCATAGTCTCTCTCAGAGTGCGGTCCAGAGCCCTACCTCACAATCACCTGAGACACCCGCTGGAAAAACACGTTCCTGGCTCTCCCCTCAGACAAACTAAAACCTCTTATCTGGAGCTCATTAGTCCTCATTTTTAAACAAGCATCCTGGGTGATTTTCAAGCCCACAAAAGTCTGAGGACCTCTGCACGTTATTAGAAGGCAAACTGGCAACAAAGTTGGATAACGTGACAGGTACATCAGGAGCCACTAGATGGCACCAGACACACACTAATTCTCCAGTTTTGCTGATTATTCTTATAGAATAGAAGTGCACTTGTAAAAAGCTTAGAAGATTTCTCCCAGCAACTCCTTCCATGGAAGGAAAGACAAAGGCAGGAGACTGACTGACGTGTCTACTCCAGCACTATCAGCCACACTAAGAAACCTTCCCATCCATTCCACTGCCACACCCTTGTGCCTCACACTTGAACCATTTCCACAGCATTTCACTTGCACCCCTAACCCCTCCCCCGTCTCCTTGATCTCCCTCCAGTCTGTTCATATCCAGCTGTTACAGCTTCTTAAAACATTGCTGTCCAAAGTTCTCAACAGTCAAGGACTTCCATCTTCTGGTCCTTCAGTATAAGACTGATGGAGCTCCTTATTTCAGAGGAGGGTTAGTGGAAGAAGACTTGGGAGATGAAGACAAGACCTGGGAGACCACTGGTACCTAAAAAGTGAAGACAGGAGTATCAGGAGATGAAGAAGGAAGGGGCCAAATGGGGAGTGTATGTGTCAGGAGCCAATGGGAAAGAGAAGGCACACACAAACATGGCAGCTGAGGTGTTTCATCAAGGCACAAGGTCCAGGGAATGGGCAGGATTAGGGAAAACCAACAGGATATGAAGAATCGCAGTATCGCAGTCATGCCAGTGAGGCAGGTTATTTAGAGAAACGAGGAGAAGATGAGCCACAACATGGCCGGCAGACAACATAGCCAGCTGACAACATGGCCGGCAGACAACATGACTGCAAGACCTTGCTGGGATCTTGAGTATAACCTTGAGGTCCCAATTTCTCTTTCTGGGACCTCCCCTTGGCCCCAGATATTCCAAATAGTCCTCACCATTGATCCCACCATTGGTGGGGTAACCAATAACAGCTGGGACCCATTCCCTTATCATTAGTAAGAGGGAGGAATAATTAATAGCTTAAAAGGTAATCGCAAGAGGCAGAGCTGGCTTTCTCTGCCTAGAGGGGCCTGCACCAAATCTTGGTGTATATTTCTGTCTTTCTCTCCCATTTCTCAGCAAGCTCTGTTCTTTCCCCCATTTCCCAAATTAATTCTTTTTGCTGGTGTAACTAAACTGGTGTGTTCATAAATTCTTTTGTGCATCATAGCCAAGAACTTAGAGGAATCCAACACTTCTCCATCTTCACCAGCAACGGGGAGAAGAGGGCTATTACCATCCCTGAGCCCAAAGGTCAAGTGGTCAAAGAGCTCTAGCTGTAGGAGGGAGCCCAGGGGTGTCAATGTCCCTTCTTTGCATTCCTCCAATGCTCTCTGCTTCCCCTGATCTGTCTCTGCTTCCTTGATGTCCTGTGGTGCTTCCCATTCACCAAACCCAAGAGGACAAGCAAGCCCTTGATACTGCCTTGAAGCTTGACATGGGGCAGAGGGCAGGATGGAGAAGGCAGGACAGGGAACCTGGAGGCATAAGAAGAGAATATCCAGCATAAGAAGCTGGGGCCAGGAAAGATTAACTTTGATGTTCAGTCCTTCACAATTCATCATCATGTAGTGGAGCAAGCATTGGACTTTTGGAGCCAGAAAGGTCTATGACTAGCTCTAAAATTTATTCCACTGTAGACACTTTGGGAAGGTTTCTTAATGCCCAGGGTTTGTGCAGATTCAAGGAAATAATGTGTCTAGTACATATTAGATTGAGCCATATGCAATTGCTGATAGTTGATTGTTTTTGGTCTACCAAGAAAGCCATTTCTTACAGTGAATTAGAGGTGTTCAATTCATGTTAGACACTTCTCCCTCTCTTGCCTTTCCCTGTTCTGCTATTTGGTTCTGTGGTTTAGAAGTCTGGGAGGCTTGGAGTCATTGCCCATCCATTCAGTGCCTTGCCAGTCTATGGGAACAAATGGGTGTCTCTCACCCCTCAGCCTTTCCAGGGAGACAGCAGCTGCATCCCTTTGTGCTCCGTCTTCCTGCTCTGTTTTGATAAGTAGGATGGAGATGATATGATGCTGAGGAGGCATCCAGCTTCTCTCTCTCTTTTTTTTTAAAGATTTATTTATTTATTTATTTAGCCCCCCCTTGCTGCTTTTGTTTGCTGTGTCCATTTGCTGTGCTTTTTCTGTGTCTGCTTATCTCCCCCTTGCTGTGAGGTCTTGCTGCATCAGCCCACTGCGCTGCATGGGCCGGCCTGTCCTCACAAGGAGGCCCTGGGAAGTGAACCCGGGGCCTCCCATATGGTAAACAGGAACTCTATCGATTGAGCCACACCGGCTTCCCCAGCTTCTCTTTTCCTCACAGAGAAGGGAAAATCTGGGCAGCAAAGTCTGAGTTTTTCTTGCACATCTCTCTCAACCCAGGAGCAGCCTTGTCTCTGAGCAAAGTGCCAAATACAAACCTCTGCTCAGAGGAAGTGCTCACCTCTAATTGGATAAATGAATCAATGAATGACCCTCTGGAATGACCCTGGTCTAGTGAGAAGGAGATTTGGGAACCCTCTGGGCAAAGGGTCTCTCTCCTTGTCTTGTCCTTATTATAGGTTCAGAAATAGAAGATTTGCCAGAGACTAGGCTGGAGCTGAACCCAAACCAGCCATCAACCTGGTCTCTGGGCCCCAGAACTAGAGGAAGATTCTTGATGCATTTTCTGGACCAAGGACAGGTGCAAGGACTGTCAGAGAAGCAACAGGTCAGCTCTGGGCCTGGCCAGACTGGGCTGGGCCCACCCAGTTGCCTCCAACTTCTCCCTCTAATACAAAGACCATGGGACCTCAATTCTGTCCTTCCTGAAAAGAGAAGCCACATTGTATGGTTATCTTCGTTGTGGTTCTTTCCATCCTCCTTTTCTGCAGTGCCTTCTCATTCCTTGGTCACAATCCTCACTTTCTCAGGGACCAGTGCATACCCCAACAGGCCCACGTGGGGTCCTTCTCTACTCCTGGAGCACAGGGCTGAGCATTGAAATCTGCCCTTACAGTAGGAGACTCGGCTGTGGTCTCAGGGTCAAAGAAATGACCATTCACAGAATAATAGGAAGAGATGGGTTGGATTGGGTCCAAGGCAGGGTAGGGCTTTTGAAGGATGGACTCAAGTTCTCTGGTTCTCCTTTCACCCACATCAGGAGGAAACTGTATTCTCCTCACCCAGCACCAGTCTTGACTTTCTCCAACACTTTCACTTCCTTGCACGTTCACAGTCTGCTCTCCTCAGACACACACCATACATCCCTCCCTCTAGCAACCTTCCTGCAGAAGACTACACCAGAAGAGCAAGGAGTGAGGGTGGCAGAGTCAGGAGGGCAAGTTGGCCTGGGTCTCCAAGTCACAAAAACGCTTGGAATTTGATTCCAATTTTATCTCCAAATGTGGTTATTCAGTTTTACTTCTTTTATTGTTGTTAAAAGCACTAATACAAAATTTATAAATTGCCTTTTTTTATAATCCCATTTTGAAATTTATCCATTTGTTAAAAGTATAGCAGAAAATTCACAAAATGGAAAGAACTATTTGCAAATTCTGAAAGGTTCTGCTCAAAAGGGTAATAAAATATCTAAGATGAAGTAGGTCCTTGGTATATGTGAGTTGTACCTCCCATCTTCTCTCCTGTCCTCCCCTCCAAGGGACCCCTTGAGTTAGGAGAAGTATGTAAAGTAAATGCTGGTGTGGCTATGAAGCAGGGTTTGCAAACCCCAGCCTTCTCTCTGCTTCCTGTAGGTGGATCTCTAGGTGGGTGGGCCAGCTCTCCTCTCACACTCAGGGCTAAGGCTGAGGTCCACCAAACGTCTCACAGCCCAGCTTCTCCAGCCTAAGCAGCAGCTGCCAAAACGCACAAACATGGAACACCGATGTTTGCCGAGACCTTCTCAGGAATAAGTTCCCCAGCAGGGTGCAGTGACCTAGACTATGACGAGCTTCAGAGTCCCAGAAACACAAACACCCAACTAGGGAGGAATTTACAAATTGTGGACCCTGATCTCCAGGGATGAAAACCTTGGCCTGTAAAGGCAGCCATCCATCAAGAATTAAAAATGTGTTAAGGGAGAACCATTAGGTCAGGCAGCTTATTAATGTGCTATGTAAGGCGCACTGGGAATCCTGGAGGGAAGAAGTGATGCTGATAATATAATAGCCACCATTGACTTTGTGCCAGTGTTTTACAGATATTAACTGGTTAAACCCTTACAGCCACCCTCGAAGATGGATATTGTGTTACTCACTCCATAGATAAGGAAATGAAGGGTCAAGAGAGGTTAGGTAACTTGCTGGCTCACACAAGAGTGAGGAATGGATGATCCCAGACAGATGTCTCCCAAGCTTTTAGCATCAGGATTTCATGACCCATTTACTGAGGGGGTGGGGGAAGAGAGGGGAAGGGAAAGGAAAGACAGGGGCTTGGGCGGAAAGGGTGGGAGGGTGGAGGGTGGAGAGGGTCTGGCAGCAGACCCCAGAGAGTGAAGAGAAGCCGGGATGGTCCTCGGTGCAGCAGAATAGACAGACACACAGAACTAGGCTAGGAAGGGAAAGAGGATTTATTCGCTGGCGGGAGACCAGAGATGTACAATCTCAAATCAGCGTCCCCCAACTGTAGAAATTCTAATATTTTATACCATTGGGATGCTAATGGATAATTGAGGGTGGAACTCTTTAATTCCTTCTTTAATAAACATTAAGGGGTTGAACATGGTGGAGTGGGTACCAAACCAGGGTGAGTTACAAGGTTATAATCATTATCAGAGATCAAGATTCTGGGATAGGGGAAGCAGCTGTGGCTCAATTGGTAGGGCTCCCGTTTACCATATGGGAGGCCCCGGGTTCAATTCCCAGGGCCTCCTGGTAAAGGCAAGCTGGCCCGCACGACGTGGTGAGCGAGCTGGTGCAACAAGATGACGCAACAAAGGGAGACAAGCAGACACAGAAAAATGCACAGCAAATGGACACAATGAGCACAAGCAGCGAGGGGGGGGAATAAATAAATAAATATAAATAAATCTTTAAAAAAAAAAGATTCTGGGAGAGGAAAGTGCAGAGTCGAGGTCAGTCACAACGTTTTCCACATGGATATCAAACAGGAGGGTGGAGTGGTTATACACAAGGGAGAGGCCAAGTTTTGAGTAACTATAAACAGGGGGGAGACCTGTTTAGAATGAGCATCATAATAGCAGGTCTAGGCTAAATCCAGCCAGTTTCAGCAATTTCAGATATTAAACTTTTGATATTTTTTTATAATATAAAGTCATCTATATAATTCTTGGTTACAAGGGTTCAGTACAGTGCCTCAATATTTAAGTGATTCTGGGGTTTTCTAGCACTACAAGAGGACCAATGTGGCTAAGAGGTAGAGTTGTCAAAAGCCTAAAATGACCACCCCTTCCCTGATTTTAAAATATGATATTGAGGCAGGCTAGATAGGGAATCAATAGATGAATCTGGAATCTGGCATAAAAACCGCCACCACTGAACACATGTCCTTCAGTACCCCCAAGATGACTGCTGGGAGACCCTTGTGAGAAACTACATTTGGAATGAGATTTCCTCTGGAAACCAGGAGAAGCCCTGGATATTCTCCAGGGCCCTTATCATTGGGCCCTCCCAGGGGATTGAGGGGTTACTCTATCAAAACAGCAAACAGCTGGGACTCCTCCCCTGTCATTAGCAAAGGGACAGAATAGTTAAAGGTTCAAAAAGCAAGTGCAAAGGCCGAACCAGCCCCTGCTCTTGCCATCTTCTCCCTGCCTGAAATAACACGCAACTAAAACCTGGACATTTGTAATCTGTAATGGGAAATTGTAGTCTGTAAGTCAGCCCCTTCCTCTCTACCTGGGACCCTTAACCTGTTTTTTTCTCCCATTTCTCTTCCCTCCCTTCCTTAATTACTGGCCTAACTAACCTGGCTTGCTCTTGAAATTCATTTCTTGTAGCTTAGCCACGAACCTACAGAAAATCTGGCAATAATATCCCTTTAAATCTCGATTCAAACACTATCTCTTCTTAGGTGCAAGCCATCTCTTAATTCATTCATTCATCACTTAGTCATTCATTCAGTCACTATGTTTTTAGCTTCTGTCTTGTGCCACGCCATGGGCTTCACCCTGGACTTGCCAGAATAACTAAAATATGTGAGGGCTTCGAAAACATGGGAGGGAGAGAGTTCTGTCTAGAGGCAGAGATAGAGAAGGCTTCCCTGAGGAAGAGGCATTTGAGCAGGGCTGGGGAACTTGTTTGGGTTTTGTGAGAGGATTCTTGTGATGGAGAATTTGAGTAAATCCTTCTGTTCTCAAGGTCCCCCGAATTTACCTGGCCTTCTGGAAAGTGCACTTCTTTTCCACTTGTGAGAATGAGATCTCATAAGCCAGGATCCAGACCCATTTTCCCTTTCCCGGGAGCTCTTTGTAGGCATAAGCTCTATAAGTAAAGTCAGTCCTGGTTTCTTAAAAGTGTGTGGTCACACCTAATTCAATGAGGATCATTCTCAAACATGACATTCCAGCTGCGGCCTAGGTTACACAATCATTTGTCAAGTTATATCCTGGTAAGAACCTATGCAAATAACAATATTGTTGTGAGAAATAAGGAGACTCTTAATTCAGATTTTCTGATTCAGGATTCAGAGATAATCAGATAACATTTTTTAAAAGATTTTTATTTCAGTTTATGAAAGTAGAGTTTACTAAATTTTTTTGTATTATAGATTATATACTGATGTATATGGCAAATAGACCATTAAAAGAATATCAGCAATATTCAAAATAAATAACCACAATAAAATGTCTCTCATCAGTTCCTTCAGTCTTACGCAATTAATTCTTGTTCTATTGGATCTTAGGTTAGTGGTCTGCTTTCATGAAGCCATCTGTTTCCTGACTGAAAATGAGTCTTGAATGGGAAGCAGATGTGACTCAAGCAATTGTGCTCCTGCCTACCACATGGGAGGTCCTGGGTTCGGTTCCTGGTGCCTCCTAAAGAAGATGAGCAAGACAGCGAGCTAACACGAGGGGCTGGCACAGAAATCTGATGCAACAAGATGATGCAACAAGATGGCACAATGAGGAAACACAATGAAAGACACAACAAACAGGGCAGATGTAGCTCAAGTGATTGGGCGCCTCCCTCCCAGATGGGAGTTCCCAGGTTCGGTTCCTGGTGCCTCCTAAAAAAAATAAGAAAGATGAGCAGACACAGAGCGCACACAGTGAACAGACACAGAGAGCAGACAGCGAATGCAAACAATGTGGGGGTGGGGGAGAAATAAATAAAAAAAAAATGAATCTTTTAAAAATGAGTACTGGATATACCGACTTATTCCACTGCTGCAGTCTGAAAGTCATCTAAGCAATGTCAGCACAGAAGCCTGTACCTAAGAGAATATTCTTTGGTTGTCAATAATTTGTTGTACCTGGTACAGTCCTTTCCCACAAGCAAGGCTCTGAGACTTTTCTTTGCTGAACATACAAATTCTGGCCAATAGCTTAGAGCAGAGACTAAAAGCAAGCTTCTCAGTGAAACAAAAACTATTCAGATGACAGAAACCTAAAGGCTGTGGTTAATTTATAACTGCTAATTTTCAAGTGTGAAAGGTTTGACTGAAGGGTCATAATATGAAAATGCAACTGTCAAGGAAACTTGGTTGTTTCAATGGCACATAAAACAAAGAGAAAAATCTTGAGGTTAACATATAATGATCCCAAGATCAAATTATTTCAAAGAATATTAATTAAAAAAGATTTAGTAAGTCTGGCATAGGACCTAGATATCTGCATTTTTATAAAACTCCATAAGTAAGTCTGATGTGTATCTCCACTTGAAAACCACTGGCCTAGAAGATACTATATGCAAACTAAAGAAGGAAGGTTGTAGCCGATTAAACATTTTAATAATATGTGAAATTGTTACTGATAAGATGGTTCTACTGTTCCTTGATATCAGGCAAAGCATCTCCAGGGCTCTGATAAATACAGGAAAATGAAGCAGAACTATTTCATTAAAGTTTTTTTTTTTAAGAAGTTGTTTTTTATTTAATCTATATTCAATATCCTGAAAACTCTTCATGGTTTTCTATTAAAATCTTTACATTGAAACAGTGTCTGATATTTTCTCACTGCATGTCTTCAGCAATGCATGGTTTGACCAGTGTTATCTCTGAAAAGACATAGTATGGGCATGATTTTCTGGGGTACTTACAGTTCCAATCCACCACACTCCACCCTCTGGACCCCCAAGAGGCATGTTTTTTTCTATACACAAAATACATTCATTCCATCACAGTATCCCCAAAGCCTTAAGTCATTTCAGTAACAATGTTTAGTACAAAGTCTCATCAAAATCAATTATAGGCATGGTCCATCCTGGGGCACAATTCCCCTCTGGCTGTGGACCTGTGAAACCTAGAGAACAAGTTATCTGCTTCCAGTATACAAAGGAGGGACAGGCATGGGGATTAACATTTCCATTCCCATAGGGAGAAATCGGAAGGAAAACAGGGGTCATGGGTCCCAAACAATTCTGAAACCCTGCAGGGCACAAGCCATTAGATATCAAGGTCTGAGAGCGAGCTATAGAAAACGATGTTTTGTCTTCTGGGCCTGACAGTGGCAGCCTCACCTTTTCCAAGTGCTTGTGCAGGAGCCATGTTTCTCCGAACACTGGGCTGCAGAGGTTCCCCCTTCATCAAGCATCAGAATGGTGGCCTGGCGCTAGGCTCAATCTCATCAAGCATCAGGGTGGCAGCTAGACTCTCCTCAATCCCCCAGGCATCTGAGAAAACTGGGGTGGTAACACTTTGTCTGAACAATGGGGCAGAAGACTGCTGTCTCCAGGTGCCGGGGCATACTCACCCTTTCCACACACATGGGTGGGCTTGCCCTCTTGGCCCGAGAAGATGTCTTCAATCCAGACCTCAGCTTCCATGGTTCTGCCTTTGATGACATTTTTCCTTCAATTTGTCCCTTTTCTGTTCCTTTTAGTCCAGGCTAGCAGTGGTTCCATTCAGGCAGATCTTGCAAAAAACTTGTTGATTTCACATGTAGTACACAGGGGTCCAAACTATCAGACAAAGGAACTTTCCACACATCCTTCCTGATTAACTGCATTTCTACTTCTGACTTGCACTGAAATGGCTGACTGGTTCCCTGTTCAGTTAAATCCTTACCTGGAGCACTATTCTCTGGGGACTCACTTTCTGGAAGCTCAGAATTTTCCAAACCATCAATTTCTGGTTTCTTTGTGCCCAGGAGTTCAGTTCTCAGTTTATTCCTATCCTTTCACATTTTACTATAAACTACATTTTCCATACTTAGCTTGGAAATCTCCTCAGGTAAATATCCAAGCTTGTGGCTTTCAAATTCTGCCCTCCATCTGACATCAGAACTCAATTTTGCCAAGTTCTCTGCCACTTTAAAACAAGGGTCACCTTTCTTCCAGTTTCTGATAACACATTCATCATTTCTGTCTAAGGCCTCATTGGAAGTACCTTTGGCATCCATATTTCTAGCAACAGTCTCTTCTAAGCCTTTTCTATCAAACAGCTCACAATTTTCTAGCCTCTACCCATTACCCAACTCCAAAGCTGTTTCCACATTTTTGGTATTTGCAATAGCAGCACCCCACTCTTCTGGTACCAAAATCTGTTTTGGTTTCCTAAGCTACTCAAAGCCGATACCATGAAATGGGTTTGATGTTTAACAATGGGAATTTATTGGACCTCTTGAGAGAATCCTCCTT
This sequence comes from Cabassous unicinctus, assembly GCA_029593785.1. NCBI lineage: Eukaryota > Metazoa > Chordata > Mammalia > Cingulata > Chlamyphoridae > Cabassous > Cabassous unicinctus. The sequence goes on from JAQZBX010074021.1 coordinate 11,060, forward strand.
ACAATAGGTTTACACTCACAGGAAGGGATTAGCTTTAAGAACATGATTTTCTGGGGGTACATACATTTCCAAACTACCACGAGTGGGGAATGACTTGTTGGCCACAAGCAAAACAGAAAGAAAACAAAAACATCAGTAGAAAAAGTGGAACAAAAAAAGAGTAGAGAAATGGTGAATTAGAAAGTTAAATTTCTATTACTGTTTGGGGTTCACCTATGGAAGCCAAAAGAAGACATACTTGGGCTTAATGTGCCCACAAAAGATAATTCAATGGGAATACAATTTATCTGGGTAACTTGGTGGGTAACCTACCAAACTGTTAAAAGATAAAAAAAAAAATTTATGAAAGGTAAAGTCATGATTCATACAAGTATAAACTGAACAGACACCAAAAGTTTTATTTAACTCGTTAATGAGAGAAACAGTCAACTTGTTAAAAGAAGAAAACAAAGAACAGATATAAATAGGCCATTTGGAATGCTAAAAGAAGTTGCTTAAATATATAATATAAGAAACAAATCAATATCTACAGGACAATAATCAATTGCATCTGCATCAAACACAGTTTGCATGAATAAGAATAGTTTGTACTATTAATAATTTTCTGCAACACACAAAGTTGTAAGATAGCTCAAAGATAATGAAACACCAAAGGACACCAAATAATCGTCTTTGCTTGTTTCAAAGTCATTCACAATTTCCCTGCCAGAGGGTATTAACTTCACATATGTTCCTTTTCTAATATCTGATTAAATGAACATCTTTCTCAAATACGGCCCTCCAGCTATGGCCTTGGTTATACAATTGATTTTTTCAATTATATCCTGGTAAAACGAAGACAGATTTTTATTGAACCTATAAAAATAACTATATTTTTCAAGGAAAATTAAGAGACTCAGTAAGAGCTGCTGAATTAGGGAATAAGTGGGCATGCCAGTGAGAATTGGCCAGCATTTGTTTCCTTTCTGGTAAAAAAGCAAAGTCTACTGTTGGGAGTTGAAATATTAATGATCTTGAATCCCCCCCAAAAACCATTGTAAATGTGTTGACGACAATTAGAATGTAAATGTCTTGAGAAAAACATGTTTTTGTAACAAGTGATTACCCAGACATTTATGCCAGAATATGATATGGTCTGGCTTGATGTTTAGCCAGAAGGGCACTTCCTATAAAATCCGTTGCAGATGCTGCTTTGGAGAGCGTCAAGTAAGAGGCAGGCTGGCAGCTCCAACTTCTGGTTCCAATGCCCTTACTTTGCTGCAAGATTTGCTGCTGGTCTAGCAGATGCACTGCAACCAGACTAGCGTTTCTTGCTGTGGGTTTTGGAACGTCCGCTGAATGTCGTGCAGGACCTGATTCCGGAGACCCCTTGTTAAAGGTACCACTTATATTGTTCAACCTCCCCCCTCCCCCTACGGCCTGGAGGCAATGCATTTTTGAGACTCTGGTATCCTCCACCTTTAAATGTGTTGTGTGCCCTTGACCTGACTATTGTGCATTGGTTGTTTTGGCACTTTGCACTTAAGCAAGCACATACATTGCATTGACCATTCAAACTAGTGTCCTGTCGGATCCACTTTCAACTGCTAAATTTACTTTCCATTTCTATCTGCTTTTGGTTTATTGTGATTACATTTACATGACATCTACCAAACTGAGGGTTAGAGATAGCTTAAGAAGAAAGGGACAGGGCTTCCTTAAATATCCATTATAGAAAATAAAAACATTAAAACACCATCAACAATATTCCAAACCAAGGGCCCCGATCACATTTCCCCCATCAAGTTCATTTAGTCCAGTGTAGTTGATTCTTGTTCTGCTGGATTTTCCATCAGTAGTTTTGCCTTCATGAGCCTGTTTGCTTCCAGACTAAAGAGAACCCTGGAAATTCTCCTCAGTCCGCTGGTATGGTCTGAAAGTTGTCCAAGCAATAACAGCTTGCAAGCCTGTACCCAAGAATCTATTCTTTGCCGTATCAATAGTTGAAAGTCCCTGACTGAATCCTTTCCATGAAACTCTGAGACTCTCCTTCTTAGTGGAAGACACAAACTCTAGCTTGTCGCTTATTGAGGAGTCTTTAGGTAAGCATAAGAGTAAATAAAAAATTATTTGTAGATGATGAAGACCTAAAGGCTGAGGTAAATTTATTACAGTAACCAACAATGTCAGAATATAGGAAAATAATATTCTCTTTTGAGTACATACATAACTATTTATTCAGAATTTGGTAAATGTTTTCCCTAAGGGTACAAACATATTATAGACAGTGAGAATATTGAAAAAAATCTTCAGGGCTTTCACATAAAGCATATTATTTTTGAAATATTTATATTAATAATATTTTACCTATTCAAACTTAATTTGGGAAAAGCTGGGTGTTTTTTATGATTTGATAATTCTTACTATGCAGCTCTTACAATAATGATGAGCTTGTTAAGAAATTTGGAGCATATTATACAAATCTAATTGTTTCTAACAAACTGTTGTCATTTTTCATGGGCCCCCTGGGTTATTGCAAAGATAGTTTTAGGTATACATAATATCCTGGAAATTTTAATTTTTGTAAATTTAGGACCTGATCTGGGGAAGACAAAAATCAAAGGGTTGATCACTTGATTAAGATAGGATCATGGGTGCTTGAGAAGCAACACTTAGTTATAAACTTAATCTAATTACAATTACATATTTAAAAATAAGCATAGAAGAAAATAATACAAATCTATGGAATCTTAATGCTTTAAGAAGTGAAGAAATATTCTTTTTTTTAAATAATCGAGAACATCATAAAGTCACCATAAAGCACAGAAAATTAATTCTGTTAAGACATAGAATCTTTGATCTCCAGGCAGATTATGAAGATGATAAAGAATAACCTTTTTCACATTGTAGATGAAGACATTAATCAATAAACAAAGGAAATAAGTCCAAATAAAACTGACTGAAATTTGCCAAAATTTTAACAAACTTCATAGTTTCTTTTCAGACTCTGATGTTTTAAACCAAGCCAAATAAAATTCACTTCCTTTAAGTTTTGTCCTTCATTATGCAGACAGACAGACAGTTTAGGACAAAAGTGTTCTTTTTTTCGCTCTGAAACAAAAACACGTAGAGGGAAGCAGATGTGGCTCAACCAGTTGGGCGCCAGCCCATCACATGGGAGGTCCCGGGTTTGGATCTCGGTGCCTCCTCAAGAAGATGAGCAGACGCTGCAGCCGCCGCAATGAGCAGATGCCTAGATGAGCAGATGCCACAAACTAGCAGATGCTGCAGCCCACGGGCAGCGGATGTGGCTCAGGCCATTGGGCACTCACCTCCCATGTAGGAAGTCCTGGGTTTGGTTCCCAGTGTCTCCTGGAGAAGGCAAGTAAAACAGTGAGCAGACAGATGAGAGAACTGTTGGGGAATGGGGTGGGGGGGTAAAAAAAAGTAAAATCTTTTTAAAAAACCAGAATTGTTTTTCTTTGTCACTACCGTTCTTAGTATAGTTTTAACCAAACGTATTATTGCTACTTTCAAAACAATTAATTTCTGTTTTACAGAGAAAACTGGGAAGTAGGTAATTGAGGACTGTCTGTCTTATATAAGCCTATTAGTAGACCAGCAAAGATCTTGAATAAATACAACACAATTTTCTACAGCTATCCAATCCTTTTATACTTTGTTAAAGTGGCAAAATAACAATGGTCATTAATATGACCCAAAGATACAGTAACTCTAAAGCATATGAAAATAGAAAGTAAAAGTAAATAAAATTATGCTTC
>JAQZBX010074022.1:0-14820 GCA_029593785.1 Cabassous unicinctus
ATATACTTGGAGGGAAGGACAGGATATGTACTCAAGGGAAGGACAGGGAATGCACATGGGAGGAAGGACAGGGCATGTACTTGGGGGAAGGACAGAGTATGTACTTGGGGGAAGGACAGGGTATGTACTTGGAAGAAAGGACAGGGTATATTCTCAGGGGAAGGACAGGGTATGTATTTGAGGGAAGGACAGGGTATGTACTTGGTGAATGGACTGGGTATGTGTCTGGTGGGAAGGACATGGTATGTACTTGTCAGCAGGGACAGGAAATGTACTCAAATAAAGGACAGAGCATGTACTTGAGGCAAGGATAGGGTATGTACTAGGGGGAAGGACAGGGTATGTTCTCATGGGAAGGGCATGGTATGTACTCGGGGGGAAGGACAGAGTATGTACCTCGAAGGAAAGATAGAGAATGTAATTGTAGGGAAGTACAGGGCATGCAATCAGGGAAGGACGGTGTATGTACTGGGGTAAGGACAAGGTATATACATGGAAGAAAGGACAGGGTATGTACTTGAGGAAAGGACTGGGAATGTGTCTGGAGGGAAGGACATGGTATGTACTTGTCGGCAGTGACAGGCAATGTACACAGGGGAAGGACAGGACATATACTTGAGGGAAGGACAGGGTTTGTACTAGGGGGAGTACAGGGAATGTACTTGAGGGAATGGCAGCATATGTATTTGAGGGATGGGTAGGGTATAGACTCGGGGGAAGGACTGTGTATGTATCCTAGGTGAATGACAGGGTATGTACCTCGAGGGAAGGACAAGTTATGTACTCGGGGGAGGACAGGACATGTACTTGAGGGAAGGACAGGGTATGTACTTGGGGGAAGGAGAGGGCATGTACTTGAGGGAAGGATAGGGCTGATACTTGAAGGAAGGACAGGGTATGTACTAGGAGGAAGGACAGGGTAAGTACTCGAGGGAAGAACAGGGTATGTACTTGTGGGAAGGACAGGTTATATACATGGGGAAAAGACATGATATGTACTTGGAGAGAAGGACTGGGTATGTACTCAAGAGGAGGACAGGGTATGGATTTGAGGGAAGGACAGGGTATGTACTTGGGGGAAGGACAGGGTATGTACCTGGAGGGGAGGACAGGGAATGTAATTGTAGGGAAGGACAAAGCATGTACTCAGGAGAAGGCTCAGGAGAAGGACAGTGTATGTACTGTGGTAAAGACAGTGTATGTACTTGAAAGAAAGGACAGGGTATGTTCTCAGAGGAAGGACAGGGTATGTACTTGGAGGGAAGGACAGGGTCTGTACTCCCAGGAAAGACAGGGCATGAACTCGAGGGAAGGACAAGGTACGTTCTTGAGGGAAGGACAGGGTATGTACTTGGGGAAAGAACTGGGTATGGGTCTGGAGGGTTAGGATACAGTGTGTACTTGTTGGCAGGGACAGGCAATGTACTTGGAGGAAGGACAGGGCATATACTTGAGGGAAGGATAGGGTTTGTACTAGGGGGAGGGCAGGGTATGTACTTAGGGGAAGACCAGGGTATTACCCGGAGGGAAGGACATGGAATGTAATTAGAGGGAAGGAAAGGGTATGTTCTCTGGGGAAGGGCAGGGTATGTACTTGAAGAAAAGACAGGGTATGTTCTTAAGGGAAGGATACGGTTTGTACTTGGGGGAAGGACAGTGTATGTATCTGAGGGAAGAAAGGGCATGTACTTGAAGGAAGGACAGGGTATGTACTAGGGTAAATGACAGGGTATTTGCTCAAGGTAAGGACAGTGTATGTACTCAGAGGAAAGGACAGGATATGTACTTGAGGGAAGGCAGGGTATGTACTTGAGGGAAGGACAGGTTATGTTCTTGGGGGATGGAGAGTTCATGTACTTGAGGGAAGGACAGGTCATATACTTGAGGGAAGGACAGGGTATGTACTAGGGGGAAGGACAGGGTAAGTAATCAAGGGTAGGACAGGGTATGTACTTGAGTGAAGGACAGGTTATGTACTTGCAGGAAGGACAGCTTATATACTTGGGAAAAGACAGGATATGTACTTGGAGAGAAGGACAAGGTATGTACTTGAGGGAAGGATAGGTTATGTACTTGAGCGCAGGCAGGGTATGTGCTTGAGGGAAGGACAGGTTATGTACTTGCAGGAAGGACAGCTTATATACTTGGGAAAAGACAGGATATGTACTTGGAGAGAAGGACAAGGTATGTACTTGAGGGAAGGATAGGGTATGTACTTGAGTGCAGGCAGGGTATGTGCTTGAGGGAAGGACAGGTTATGTACTTGCAGGAAGGACAGCTTATATACTTGGGAGAGGACAGGATATGTACTTGGAGAGAAGGACAAGGTATGTACTTGAGAGAAGGACAGGGTATGTACTTGAGCGACGGCAGGGTATGTACTTGAGGGAAGGACAGGGTATGTGCTCAAGGGAAGGACAGGGTAAGTACTTATGGGAAGGATCAGGTACGTACTGGGGGGGAAGGACAGAGTATGTACTTCGAAGGAAGGACAGGGTATGTACTTGAGGGAAGGACAAGGAATGTACTTTGTTGAAGGAATTGGTATGTGCCTGGAGGGAAGGACACGGTATGTACTTGGAGGCAGGGACAGAGTATCTACTCGGGGGACAGACAGGGCAAGTACTTGAGGGAAGGATAGGTTATAAACTTGAGGGAAGGACATGATACGTACTTGGTGGAAGGTTAAGTACTTAAGGGGAGCAAAAGGTATGTACTTCATGGAAGTCCAGCTTATGTCTTGAGGGAAGGACTGGGCATGTAATTGAGGGAAGGACAGGGTATGTAATTGGAAAAGGCATCTAGAGATGGGAGATCCACTTGGCTGGGGGTGGTGGGGTGGAGGAGGGAATGTATAGGAGACAGGACACACAAGCCAGCTCAGAATGTGACATAAGCCAGGGAAGTGGCCTGGCTGGAAGACCAGCACTTAGCAGCTCCTAGAGTGAGTTAAGTTCCCCACCCCCAGAGACCAGGGGAACATCCTGGTACCCAACAGTCCCTTGAGGTGGGGGAGCTGTAGGGCTATCAGGTGTGGGTGATGAGTGCCCAGTCAACTCAGGGGTAGAAAGGTGTAGGGTTAGGGAAAATAAACTTGGCAGACAAGAATTAAAAAACCCACCAGTTGGCAATGAAACAGGGAGAAGGGAGGGGGAACTGATCAGGCAGGCTGCCACATGCACCTGCCCTAGGAGAGAGAGTAACTGGGTCAGTGAGGGGGGTGGGTTGACAGGTGCCTAACAGCCCTGGAGAGCAGGACGCCTGGAGAGGCAATTGGCAAAACATCAGAAGCTTAAATGGACTGAGGTAAAACAGAGCAGACAGAGGCAGAAACAATCTTCAGAGGGCTTTTTAAAAAGATTTTTTTTATGCTTTAAAAGATACTAAGATTATATATATATTACACAAAAAATATAGGGATTCCCATATGCCCCACTCCCCACACCTCCCACAACCTCCCATATGGACATCCTTCATTAGTGTGGCATATTCATTGCAATTCATAAACGCATCCTGGGGATTTGCCATTAAGCATGGACCATACTTCACATTGTAGACCACACTCTCTCCCACATATTTCTGCATGTTATGTGATGATTTAAAAGGGCCTGAATCTGCCATTGCAATGTCACTCAGGACGATTCCCAAGTCCCGAAGAAGCCACTGTACTGCAACTACTTTTCCCTCTCCTTGCCCCCAGAGCCTCCAGTGTCCACTGACCCCAAATCAATGTTGTAATTTCTTCCATTGCTAGAACCACAGTATGTCTATAGTAGAATACAAGTAAGTCCAATCTAGTCCAAAGCTCTTCCCCCAATCCTGAGGATTCTGGGATGATGACATCCACTCCACCTCCAATTGAGAGAAAGCTTATATCCCATGGGGAAGATGGATGAGACAATCCTGTCTGCAGCTGCAGACTCTCTCCATTCTCTGGGATAGCTGTTGTCCATCATCATCTTTCCACTAGTTGTCCTGGGTGAGTACAATGAGCTGCAGAGTAGATGTTGCAACTAGGCCAAAATTCCAGGCCCAGCTGGCACATGGACAGACCAAGGACTCAAGTCTCTGGACATACACCTACAAATTCCAGCACCACGTATAGGTTCAGAAGTGTTTAAAAGCTTAACCTAGTTAGTGGGGTCCTGGCTTCAATCACCAGTACCACCTAAAAAAAGCCAAAAGGCCTGAATGATAAAGGGTATAGAGAGAGGCACCCCAGGAGCTGCAGGGAGAAGGAGTTGGAGGACAGAAGACTCAGGACAGGGAACTTTGACTAATATTTCCTTTTTTAGGTTATTTGATTTGCTACTTAAAATTTTTTTATTCCTTATTATTTTCTCTACACTAGGGTACCTTATGAAGGCAGGCTGCAAAGTGATTGGTGAGCTCTAGCAGCCTGAGGTGGTTGCTAGCGGCCTGAAAGGGAAACCTTTTTTAAAAAATTTTTCTTGTTGTTCTTGATTTATATCCTTATTTTCTTATCTTTTTTTCCTTAGCTCATTTATTTATTTATTTCATTTTTCCTCTTCAATTCCATTTTGGTTGTCCCACCATGATTTGTTTGTTTTACATTTTCTTCTTTCTTCTCATCTTTCTTGTCTTTTATTTTATTTTTTTCTTTCTATCTCTCTTTTTTCTATTCTACATTTCTTTAATTCTTTTTTTTTCCTTGATTTTTCACTTATTAAATATTTACTGTTTTCTTTTCTACCTGATCCTCTAAGGTTCACTTTCCATCATTTCTCCTTTTAATTTTTTTCTCATCTACTCTCTTTCCTTTTTAATGATCTTAATATTTTCTGAAGGGAACAGAGACAACTACAAGTATGTAGAATAAGTGGAACAAAATGTCAAAGTGTAACCTTAACATATACAAAAAAAAATAAACCCTAGAGAAGAAAGAGAAGGTAACCATCTGAATAAGCCCATCAAGATAAGAAGATGCCTAGAAACCAGAATTAAAAGCCATACTAAGAAAAAAGAAGACATGGCACACTATAATGAACAAATTGAAAAAACAGAGATGCGGAACATGGAAGAACTGATCAAGGATGTCAAAACAAATATCATGAATCCACATAATGAACTGAATGAAAATAATAATAGAAGACATGAGGGAACATACAGAAAAAATCAGAAATATACATAAAAAGATAACAAATCTGATGGTGATAAATGGCATAATGCATGAAATTAAAAATGTGATGGAAGCACATACCTGCAGTTTTGAAAAGGCAGATGAATTAATTAGTGACATTGAAGATAATACTTCTGAAATCACACAGAAAGTAGAACATATACATTAAAAAGTTAGAAAAAATTTAGCAGGGACTAATGAAATTGAATGACAACATGAAAGGTACAAATATATGCATTATGGGCATCCCAGAGGAAGAAGAGAAGGTAAAAGGTGCAGAAGGAGTATTGGAGGAAATAATGGCATGAAAATTTCCAAACTCTTTTAAGGGACATGGATATATATGTCCAGGAAGTACAGTGCACTCCAAATAGTATAAATCCTAACAGGCCTACCCTGAGACATATACCTATCAAAATATCAACTGTGCAATATAAAAAGACAATACTGAAGGCAGCAAGAGAAGAGATTCATTACATAGAAGGGAAGGTTAATAAAAGTAAGCACTGATTTCTCATGTGAAACCATGGAGGTGAGAAAGAAGTGTTATGACATAGTTAAGGAGCTCTAAATAAAATAATGGCCAGTCAAGAATACTGTAACCTGCTAAGTGGGCATTCAAAAATGAGGGAACTTTCAAAATATTCACCAATAAACAGAAATTAGGAGTATTTGTCACAAGAAACTTCCCTTCACGAAATAGTAAAGGAAGATCTGCAGGTTGACAGGAAAGAAACAGGAGAGAGAAGGTGGTATGAAAGTGTAAAAGTAGATTGTTAGTAAGAATAACTAAAAAGATAAAATAAAAACAATATATGAGATATATAAACCTAAAGAAAATATGGCTAATGTAAGTACTGCCTTGAGAGTAATACCTTTGTATTTTAATTGATTAAACACACCAATAAAAAAAAAACAGATTGGCAAAATGTATAAGAAAATTTGATCTATCTATATGTTGTCTACAAAAATCCTACCTTATTCCCAGGCATGCAAGGGGGTTGCAAGTGAATGGTTGGAAAACAATTTTACATACACACAATAACCAAAAAAGGGTGGGAATAGCTATCTGAATATCAGACAAAAGAGACTATAAATGGAAAACTATTGTAAGAGACAAAAAAGGCCACTATACATTAATAAAAAGTGTATTCTAAAAAGGAGAAACAAAAGTCATAAACATTTATGCATCTAGCCAAAGTACCTCAAAGTACATGAGGCAAACATTGAAAAAACTAAGTGGAGAAATAGATACCTCTATAATTATGGGCGTGGGGAGGATTGAATACACGAGTATCACCATAGACAGGAGATCTCAACAGAGAATCATAAAGAAACATAGGCCTTGAATAATACATTAGAATATCTGGACCTAATGGACATATACACAACATTATACCCAAATACAGTGGGATATACTTTCCTTTTGACTGCACATGGGCCATTCTCCAGGATAGACCACATGCTAGCCCACAGAAAAACTCTCAATGAATTCAGAAAGACTGAAATTATAGACTAATTTCTCTGATGACAATTGAATGAGGCTGGTAATCAGTAATGGGCAAAGAAGCAGGTTAGGCACAAAAATGTGGAAGTTAAACAATACTCTCTTAGACAATCAATGGGTCAATGAGGAAATTGCAAAAAAATCAGTGAATACCTTGATATGAATGAAAATGACAACACAATGTATCAAAAGCTATGGGACACATTCAAAGCTGTACTGAGAGAATGTTCTCTTCTGTATATGAGTCCTTTACATAATACTTACAAATGACATCATATAAAATGAAATGGGGGGGGGCGAATAGGCAGAGCAAAGAGCATTTTAAGGCAGAGGAATTATTCTTTGTGATACTGTAATGGTGGATAAGTGACATTATGCGTTAGTGAAAGGAACCATACAACATAATGAGTGAACCATAATGTAAAATATAGATTTTACTTAACATTAATGTATCAACAGATATTCAACAGTTGTAACAAATGTACCATACTAATGCAAGAGGTTAATAATAGTAGAAATTATGGAGGAATGGATATATATCAGAAATCTCTTTATTTTTAACACAATTTTTATTTAAGCCTAAACCTAGTGTAAAAATATTATATGAAAATAAATATATAAATAATAGGATAAAACCAGGGAATTTTGTTTTACATAAGTAGTTCAATTCCACCAATGTTACTCTCCATTTATATGATAAGGACAGATTTCTTAGAATCTCTGAATCTCATTTTACTTAGCTATTAAATGAAATAATCTTGATTGAAAGAGTTGTGGAGCAGATTTAAGTGTTAGCATGCCAAATTTCTTTTATGGTAACTGTGACATAGTATATACCCTAAAGTACTAGGTTAATTTCTACTTTGCTTTGTTTATATTACTAAAATTAAAAACAAAAATAGAGGAAATATTTTCTCCTATGAAAGCTCTGTCTTAGAAAAGTTTGTGTACCCTAAGATTTAGAGCACAATGTTTTATACAATTGATATTCATTAGGTAGTTGATAAACAGATTTAATTATAAATATATGTCAAGGTTCATAATTTTTTTTAAAAAGTTTTTTAAAGAATAATATAAGATTTACAGAAAAGTTGCACAAATAATACAGATGGTTCCATATACTCCAAACTAAGATTTCTCTATTATCATCTTACATTAATATTGTACATTTGTCACAACTATTTAACCAATGCTGATGCATTGGTAGTAACTAAATTCCCTACTTTACTCAGATTTCCTTGGGTTTTTCCCTAACATCCTTTTTTGTATTCTAGAGCACCATCTGGGATACCACATTAGATTTAACAATCATGTTGTCTTAAACACCTCCAAACAGTGACAGTTTCTCAGAATGTCCTTGTTTTTTATGACCTTGACAGTACTTAGGAGGACTGCTTAGACTTTTGGGACATTATTTATCTGATGAAGATTGTTTAATGTTTTTATCATTATTATATTGGGGTTACGGATTTTGAGGAGGAAGACCACCAAGGGAAAATAAAATTTCATTTTATCACATTGTTATCAAGGATATATAATAACAATATGACTTAGAACTGTTGTTAACCTTGATCACCTGGCTGAGGTGGAGTTTGCCAGGTTTTCCACTATGAAATCATTATTCTCTGTTTTTCAATACTCTATTCTTTAGAAGGAAGTCACTATGTGCATACCACGCTAAAAAGTGGAGAATTATGATCTACCACCTTGTAAGTGCAGAATATATAAAAGCCATTTTGAATTATTCTATTTGGGGGATTTGTCTGTTCTCCCCATTTGTTTTTTCACTCATGGACTCATGAATATTTCTTTTATATTATATTCCAGTACTGTGCTATTTATTTAAAATTGGTGCTTTGGACAATTCTTAAATTGTTTGCCATTTTTAAGGCTGATTTGTGAACTTTATTTATATTAAAAGGAAATATACTTTTTTATTTCATATGTATTTAAGTATATTTTACCAGTTCTATACTTTTTTGCTTTTGCCTATGCAATTATTTAGAGGAATAAATATGGTAATGTACATAAAGGAATTTGTTCAGTGTTTGGTATACAGCTAGATATGAATAAATATTATTTCAACATTTGATTTTCTTCTCTTCCTTGAAAACAGTGAATGGCAAACTCAAGAATGCATATGACAAAAATTCTATTGAAAATCTTCAGCTATGACTTTGAATTTACTGAGCTCATTTTCTAACCCTGGTATTCAAGCTGTAAAGCCTAAATTTGAAAGGATGTTCTGTTTTAGGGCAAATGTCATCCCTCTCCTTTTTCTTAACTATGGATGCTCTCAATGTCTCTTTGTGTCTTAGGAAACCATGTTGAGAGAGCCAGAAAAAAGAATTAATAAGGGCAAGAATTTAACTATGGACAACATGGTATGATTAATACAATGAGAGGTTGAATTTGGAAGTGGAAATGACTAAAAGTTTGCAAGGTAAAGAAAAATGAAATATCCTTAATCTTAGCCAAGGCAACAGCTGGCAGCCTTGTTGGCTTGTTGTTCATTGCACTATATTTCTGTCATTATCACGCAACTTGGTAAGCTAAAATCTTACATTTATTGTCAGTTTATCACCCTGTGTGTGTGCATGCATGTAGGTTTTATTAAGGAAGATGCTGTAAAGTCTTTAGACAATCATTGAATGGATGTTAAGAATATTACAAGAAGAGTCTTTAATGAAAGGATTACCAGGTTCAAGAAATGCAAAAGCTCATTGAGGCAGTTGCTAGTGGCCTGAGAGGGAAACCTTTTTAAATTTTTTTCTTGTTGTTCTTGCATTACTTCCTTATTTTCTTCTCTTTTTTTCTCCTTAGTTTATTTTTTTTATTCATTTATTTCATTTTTCCCTCTTCAATTCCTTTTAGGTTATTCCACCTTCTCTTGTTTGTTCCACATTTTCTTTCTTCTCATCTTTCTACTCTTTTATTTTATTACTTTTTCCCTCTTTCTTTCTGTTTTTTATTCCACATTTTTTAAATTCATTTTTTTTTCTTGATTTCTCACTTACTAAATATTTACTTTTTCTTTTCTACCTGATCCTCTAAGGTTCATTTTCCATCTATTCCCTTTTTAATTTTCTTTTGTTCTCTTTTCTTTCCTTTTTAGTGATCTTAATATTTTATGAAGGGAACAGAGACAACTACAAGTATATAGAATAAAAGAAACAAAATGTCAAAGAGCAACCTTAACATATACAAAAAATAAGCCCTATAGAAGAAAGAGAAGTTAACCATATGAAAAAACCCATCAAGATAAGAAGATACATAGACACCAGAATTACAAGCCATAATAAGAAACAAGAAGACATGGTCCACTATAATGAACAAATTGAAAAACAGAGAGAGATGCAGAACATGGAAGAATTAATCAAGGATGTCAAAACAAATATCATGAGTCCAATTAATGAAGTGAATTAAAAGAGCAATAGAAGACATGGTGGGACATATAGAAAAATTCACAAACATACATAAAAAGATAACAAATCTGAGGGTGATAAATGGCATAGTGCATGAAATTAAAAATGTGACGGAAGCATATAACTGTGGTTTTGAACAGGCAGATGAATGAGTTAGTGACATTGAAGATAGTACTTCTGAAATCACACAGAAAGTAGAATATACAGATAAAAAAGATAGAAACAAATTATCAGGGACTAATGAAATTGAATGACAACATGAAATGCACAAATATATGCGTTATGGGCATCCCAGAGGGAAAAGGGGAGTTAAAGGGTGCAGAAGGTGTACTGGAGGAAATAATGGCATGAAAACTTACAAACTTTTTAAAGGGACATGGATATACATGTCCAGGAAGCACAGTTCACTCTGTACAATATAAATTCTAACAGGCCTACCCTGAGATATATACCTATCAAATTATCAACTGTGCAAAATAAAGAGTATACTGAAAGCAGCAAGAGAAGAGATTCATTACACAGAAGGGAAGTTCAATAAATTAAGCACTATTTTCTCATGTCAAACCATGGAGGTGAGAAAAAAGTGTTATGACATAGTAAAGGAGCTCTAAAGAAAATAATGGCCAGTCAAGAATACTGTAACCTGCTAAGTGGGCATTCAAAAATGAGGGAACTTTCAAAATATTCACCAATAAACAGAAATTAAGAGTATTTGTCACAAGAAACTTGCCCTTCAAGAAATAGTAAAGGAAGATCTGCAGTTGATAGGAAAAAACAGGAGAGAAAAGGTGGTATGAAAGTGTAAAAGTAGATTGTTAGTAAGAATAACTAAAAAGATAATATGAGAAATAAAAACAATATATGAGATATATAAACCTAAAGAAAATGTGGCTAATGTAAGTACTGCCTTGAGAGTAGTAACTTTGTATTTTAATGGCTTAAACTATCTAATAATAATAATAAAAACATTGGGAGAATGGGTAAGCAAAGTTGACCTATCTTTATGCTGTCTACAAGAATCTTACCTTATTCCTAGGCATGCAATGGGGTTGTAAGTGAATGGCTGGAAAACAATTTTACATGTAAACAATGACCAAATAAGGGTGGGAATAGCTCTAAGAATATCGGACAAAATAGACTTTAAATGCAAAACTGTTGTAAAAGTCAAAAAAGCCCACTATACATTAATAAATGGGGTAATTTATCAAGGAAAAAGAAAAATCATAAACATTTATGCACCTAACCAATGTGCCTCAAAGTACATGAGGTAAATATTGAAAAACTAAGTGGAAAAACAGATGCCTCTATAATTATGGGGGTGGGGGAGATTGAGTACATGAGTATCACCATTAGACAGAAGATCTCAACAGAGAATCATAAAGAAACATAGACCTTGAATAATACATTAGAGGATCTGGACCTAATGGACATATACACAACATTACACCCAAATACAGTGGGTATACTTTCCTTTTGACTGTACATGGACCATTCTCCAGGATAGACTACATGCTAGCCCACAGAAGAACTCTCAATGACTTCAGAAAGACTGAAAATATACAAAATAATTTCTTTGATCAGAATTGAATGAAGCTGGAAATCAATTAGGGGCAAAGAAGCAGATTAGGCACAAAGATTTGGAAGTTAAACAATACACTCTTAGACCATCAGTGGTTCAAAGAGAAAATTGCAAAACAGTCAGTAAATACCTTGAAATCAATGAAAATGACAACACAATGTATCAAATGCTATGGGATGCATTCAAAGCTGTACTGAGAGAATGTTCTCTTCAAATTCATTATTCTTTATTCCATTTCCCTAGGAGTTTATGATTTGGTTTATTTCTATGTTTCCAGTTAACTTTACCTGGGATCTAGCTACCAATTCTACTTGGTTGTGCAGTCCATAACCAGGGTCATACTGCCCTTTTTTTTGGAAACTTAACCTTTTTTGAACATTTCACAAATCCAGCTATGCATACTCCCCTAGCTACCCCTGGCACCATTATTCAGTCTGGGACAAAGACAAGGCATACTTTGGCCATCCAGATTAAGAGATCAGAGAGTTGCCAGGTTCAAAGTGGAAAACTATGAAAATGAAAGGCATCATTGCTAATACCTAGAAAGCCCCAGGTTTTACTGAAAATAGTCAATTGAATGGAGAATTGCCTTCCAAAATGTCTAATATCATTGGCTGTTCAAGAAAAATTTACAGCTGAGTAATATTCCTTTGTATGTATATACTACACTTTGCTAATCCATTCATCTATTGTTGGATACTTGGGTTACTTCCAACTTTTGGCAGTAGTGCATAATGTCACTATGAACATTGGTGTGGCTATATCTTATCATATAGCTGCTTTCAATTCTGGGGATATACACAGCAGCGGGATTTTTGGATCATATGTGAGTTTTATATTTAGCTTCCTGAGTTACCACCAGATTGACCTACACAATGGTTGCACCATTCTACATTTCATCAGCAGTAGATGAGCGTTTTCATTCCTCCACATCCTCTCCAACACTTGTTTTTCTCCATATTTTTAATAGTCACAAGTCTAATAAGTGTAAATGATATCATATTATATTTTTTATTGCATTACCCTAATAGCTAGTGATGTTGAGGATCTTTTCTGGGAATTTTTAGCCATGTGTATTTCCTCTTTGTAAAAGTGTCTATTCAAATTTCATACCCATTTTTAATATAAGTTGTTTTTCTTTTATTTTTGAGATGTAGGATTTCTTTATGTATACTTGATATTAGTCCCTTATCACACAAGATGTTCCCAAATATTTTCTCCCATTGAGTAGGCTGCCTTTTCACTTTCTGGACAAAGTACTTTGAAGCAGAAAAGTTTTTAGTTTTGAGGAGGTTTCATTTACCTATTTTCTTCTTTTTTTGCTTGTGATTTTGTTATAAAGTTTATGAAACCATTTCCTACTATGAGATCTCATAGATGTTTCTCTACATTATCTTCAAGGCTCTTATAATTATATTTTTTATCTATATTTAGTTAACTTTTGTATAGGGCATGAGGTTGTGATCTTCTCTCATTCCTTTTGATATGTATATTCAGTTCTCCCAGAACCATTTCTTGAAGAGGGCATTTTGTCCCATTTGAGGTACCTTGGTGGCCTTTTTGCATATCACCTTGACTATATATGGGAGGATCTATATCAGAAATCTCATTTCAGTTCCATTAGTCAGTATGTCTATCCTTGTGCCAATACCATGCACAAGGTATGGAATTGGCTTTCCCAATTCATAAAAAAGAATGGTGTTGCAATTTTTATTGGGATTTTGTTAAACCTATAAATTAATTTGGAAAGGATGGACATCTTAAGGATGTTCAGTCTTCCAATCCATGAGCATGGAATATTCTTCAATTTCAATATTCTTCAAAGGTCTGCTTTGATTTACTTTTAAAATGTTGTGAAATTTTCTGTGTAAAAGTCCTCTACAACTTTAGTTAGGTTCATTCCTGGTGTTTGATTATTTTAGGTGCTATTGAGAATGCAATTTTTTCCTTGTTTTCTTCTCAGATTGCTCATTATTAGTGTACAGAAATGCTTCTAATTTGAACATGTTGATCTTATATTCTGCTACTTTTCTGAACTCATTTACCTTCTCTATAACCTTTGTTGTAGATTTTTCAGGGCTATCTATGTATAGGATCATATCATCTGCAAATAGTGAAAGTTTTACTTCTTCCCTTTCAATATGGATGCCTCATTTCTTTTTCTTGCCTAAGTCTCCAGCAAGTACACCTAACACAATAGTAAATAAGAGCAGTGATAGTGTGCATCATTGTCTTTTTCCAGATCTTAGTTGGAAAAACTTTAGGATTTCACAATTGAGTATAACGTTAACTGTTTTGTTTTTTTTTAAACAATTTTATTTATAACAATATCTGTGTTATGTGTGTTTTTCATATATACCCTTTTGCAAGTTGAGGAAGTTTGCTTCTATTCCTATCTTTTGAATTGTTTTTATCCAGAAAGAATACTGCATTTTGTCAAATGTTTTTTTGCATCAGTAGACATGATCATGTGATTTTCTTTTGATATGCTTAAATGGTGTACTACATTGATTTTTTTTCTTTTACTGTGAGGTTCTGGGAATCAAACCCAGGTCCCTCCATATGAGAGACGGATGCCCAACCATTTGAGCCACATCCTCCCCCTACATTGATTTTTTCCTTGCATATCAGGGATGAAACAATTTGGTCATAGTGTATAACTTGTTTTGTGTTTTGCTTAATTTGATTAGCAAATGTTTTGTTGAGGATTTTAGAATTCAGATTCATTAGAAAGATAGGTCTGTAGTTTTCTTCTGGTGTTTTTATGTGGCTTTTGTACTAGAGTGATGTTGGCATCTGGATGAGTTAGGCGATGTGCCCTCCAATTTTATTTTTGGAAGAGTTTAAGCAGGATTGGTGTTATTTCTATCTGCAGTGACTAGTAGAATTTCCCTATGATGCTATCTGAGCTAGGGCTTTTGTTCATTGCAGGGGGTGTTGATGCCTTTTCAATGTTTTTACTTTTCATTGGTTTCTTGAGCTCATCAATTTGTTCTTTCATCAATGTAGGTTGCTTGTATGTTTCTCAAAATTTGCCCGTTTCATCTAGGTTATACATATTGTTGGCATATACCTTCTTAATGTAACCTCTTATGAAACTCATTATTTCTGTGGGATCAGTGATGATAACTGCTTTCACATTTTTTATTTTATTTATTTGCATCTTTTC
>JAQZBX010074023.1:0-14826 GCA_029593785.1 Cabassous unicinctus
GCAAGGCATCAAAGTAGTTTACTGTTAGTCAGTTATTTTTAAAGCAATTCAATTTTCAAAATCTTTTAATAATGTTTGAAGTGATGAATGCACATATATATGATTATAGCAAATTCCATTGATTATATACCTTGGAGGAATTGTATGCTTTATTAATATGTATCAATAAAATTGATTTTTTAGAAATGTTTAAAATACAATGTGTGAAAACTAGAACACACAACTTTGAATTTAAATATTAACATATATACTCTAGTTTGAGATTGAGAATTATACTTTTGAAAATATTGTATAAGTGATGAAAAACCTTTCCTCTTACTTCTGAAACTGAACTAGTTATTCAATTACAATAGGCAGTGAATATTATGCACTTGAATACTTATGCAAGTTCATTAAACAATTCTTGGAAAGAGAGGAGATGCACAAGGAGAAAGCACAACTCTCTTCTTCAAAAGAAAAGCAAGAAGTTGAGATGTTTTCTTCATAATAAAGTCATGAAACTTTCTGGAACAACGAACTATAAGATATACATGTCTACATGAATGTACTTTGCCTTTCAGTAAAAATTATCCCTCAGTGGAAAAACTGTATGACATATGATTGGAAAAGTAATCAGATGATTATATTTTTAGTCCAGAGTCTTAGTTCTAATACATACTAGATATGTAGCATTAGATTAATAATACAAGTCCAATGAAATCCAGTTTCTTCTTTTGGGGAATATAACTTCCTTAATTCATCAAGAATTCCATAAGTATTGATGCTATAAATGATATGAAAGCATAACCTATGACATAATTTATAATTGCTTAATAAATATTATTAGATTTCTTATTGAAATTTTAATGTGCTTTACTTATAAGGGGCATGACAGATCATTTAAGCTCATTGAAAATATGACAGAGGAATAAATTTACAGACAAGGATACAAGAGAATTTGTGCAGCAAATAGATAACTGTAATATTCTATGCAATAGAATATTAGAATATTAGAAGACTGGTAGAGTTAAAAGTCATAGAGTTTGAGTTTTATATGGTGTTTCCTACTATTGGGCATACCATATACCAATCTGTAGAGTAATAAGAAACTTTATTATAATTATGAAAATTACTTCAATCCCTGAGTCCCACAATAAGACTATCTATCTTAGTAGATCATTAAAGCTGGTCAAGGAATCTGAATAAAATAAATAAAGAAAGAAATATGATATTGGCAGGGAGCCATTTGGGAGCAAATGTTCTATTAATTAATACAACCCCAATTTTATCTATAGATTCAATGTAACCCAATTAAAATTTAATAAAGATCTTTTTTCAGAGAAGGAAAAGCTGGTTTTAGAATTTATCTGAAAAACCAAAGAACTAAGTCAAAACTACTTAGAAAATGTAGAATAAAGGTAGCAAACTGACATAATCTGATTTTAGGTTTTATCAGTAGACTAAAATTTTCACCAGAGTGTGGTATTGATCCCAAGATATAGACATTGATCAAAAGAACTGAATAGAGTTCAGAAATAGATATGCACATATGTGGTGAATATTAGGCCCACCATCAAGGACTTGAAGGATACAGGTGTGGTGAGTTCATCACATTCTTCTTCAACATTCTTATGGGCCTGTGCAGAAAACAGAGAGATCTTTGAGGATGACAGTGTATTATCATAAAGCAAGCCAGGAGGTTACTCTAACTACAGCTGCTGTTTCAGATATGGTGTCATTGCTTTCACAAAATAACACATCCCCACCTACTCAGTATGCAGCTATTGATTTGGCAATTTTTTTTTTTAATATTTGTTAATTTGCTTTCACCTAGAAAGCTCAGTAAAACACTTTCTCTGTCCTTCCTCAGGAGTATAGCAAATATTCAGCTCTATATAGGACTTCATTTCATCTGCAGAATCCTTTATAGAATTACCCTTCCACAAGACATCACACTGTTCTATTACATTAATAACATTATGCTCCTTAAACCTAGTGGGCAAGAGTAGCAACTACTCTTGATTTATTGTTAAGACACTTGCATGTTAGAGTACGGGTATTATATCCATAAATAATTCCGTGGATTTCTACCTTACTGTAATGTCTAGGCATCCAGTGGAGAGGACAATGTCTAGATAACCTTTGTAAGGTAAAGGATAAGCTATTGTATCCGGCCATTCATACAATCAAAAAAGAAACAATGCCTAGTTGGCCTCTCAGGATTTTAGAGGCAACAAAATTCTTAATTTGGGTTGCTGTTCTGGCCCACTTACTGAGTAACCCAAAAAGCTGCTGATTTTGAAAGGCAACTGAAACATGAGCAAGTGCTGCTGCAGGCCCAAACTGCCATGCATTCTCTTCTGCCCCTTAGGCCATAAAATGATCCAGTTTATCCAATGGCATGAGTAGCAAATGAACATGGTGTTTTGGGGCCTTTGTTAGGCCTCTAGATGATAAACACAGAAATATGAGATTTTGGAGCAATATTCTCAAACTCCTCTTCAGATAATAACTGCTGTTTTTGTTTGTTTGTTTTCCAGAGAAAAAGATTTTTGGCTAACTACTGAGCCTTAGGAGAGACTGAATGCTTAATTAACCATAGGTCACCTAATTACAATGAGACCTGAGCTGCTACCTAGCAAAAGGCTGTTGTCTGATGGAAAAAGTCATTACTTTGGGAGTGCATGGCAGCACTCCATCATCATATGGAAGTAGTTTATAGGAGATCAGGCTCTAGCAAGCCCTGAGGCACAAATAAGTTGCAAGAAATAGTGGTCAAATACCCAAGGCCCATACTACTTCCACATTACCTTCTCTCTCCCACTGCACACTTATGGTTTCTTGGGGAGTTCCTTACAAGAAGAGAAAACTTGAGCCTTGTTTACAGAGGGCTTTGTATGATATATAGACTCCACCCAAAAGTGACAGCTGCAGCACCACACCGCTTTTCTGGGACATCCCTGAGGACACTGTTTAAGGAATATCCTCCCAGGAGGCAGAACCTTGAGCAGTGTACCTGGTTGTTCATTTCGCTTGGAAGGAGAAATGGCCAGAGTTGCATTTGTATATAGATTCATGGGGTGTGACAATGGTTCTGACTGGTTTTGTCTGGCTGGAGAGGTATATGCATAGAACTGTCTGAATGGGTACAAAACCTGAAGATATTTGACAGCCAATATTAATTTAAAAAGTAAATTTATTTGTTGATAAAAGTTTAGTTAAGTGAGACTTTTTATAAGAAAATTTGACATAGTTAAAGGAAATTTTCATATAGTTATTGCTTTATATATTTAATTAGAGTCTCTGACTTCTATCATTGAGTCTAATTGGTCATTCAAATATATTGCTCTTTAAAGAGGAGTAAACTTTAGACAGACTGCACAGATCACACACAGCTTTTTAGATCATACAGCTGGGCCATGAACACCTATTTTCAGATTCCAAATTCTATTTAATTTATCTATCACCATTGTGGATGCTGGTACATCATTGATCTGATGGCAAGATATTATATCATGACTGATATTTTCCTTGTAAGTACATATCTCATAAAAAGAATAATAGATTGATTACATCATATTCAGTAACTTTGTATTTTATTTCTTTCAGGTCTTCTTTATATCACATCTACATAAACACTTTCATCCCAACCTCCATTCAGTTACTATTTTATGCAAAACACTCCCTTCGTTGCATTTTTTAAATATAAAGAAAAAACTCAGGGGGTTTTCAAGTGAAGTCATACATTTAATTAAATGAAAAATTTAAAAATATTTTATATTGTTATAGTCACTCACAATATCTGATTTAGAATAGGTGGTTTGTGGGTTCTAATTTGTTTTGCATTATTTTATTTTTTTCCAATACATAGACAACAAATTAAAATTTGCCTTAGAACTCATATGAGCATTTCTCATTTCTCTGCCTTTATTCATTTTTCCACTAATTCTATGAAAATGTTTTTGCCTTATGTATTAGTCAGGGTTCTATAGGGAAACAGAATCAATGGGAGATATCTGTCAATAATATGAGATTTTATGAGTTTCTCACGTGACCATGGGGTTGCACAAGTCCAGGTTCTGCAGGCAGGCTTCAAACCAGGGGCTCCAATGAAAATCCAATGAAGGTCCTTGATGAGTTTCTGGGAGAAGTTAGCTGCCCAAAGATGAGCTGAGAAATTATCTCTGAATGTTTAAATCCCTTCCCCTTTTAAGACATTCAACTGATTGGATAAAAGCATCACCCCATTGCTGATGGCAATCTCCCTGATTGATGCAGATCTCCCTGATTGTTACAGACCATCTATGCAGTAAACTCACAGGTGACCAAAGTCCATAAATGTTCTTGTATTACAATTAGCCCAATGCTTGCTGGACCAAACACCTAGACACAATTACCTGGCCTTTTTGACACATTAGTCTAACCTTCACACCTTATATTGGCAATTTATCTAAGTAATCATCAACTTATCTTTCCCAGAACAATGTTGGAATGGGGCTCCTTCTCTCATTCCTTCTGTTCCAGATGGCTTTTTCTCTTACTGATATGAACCACATCAGTATTGTGAAATTTGAGCTTGGCATAAATTACAAATTTAAATACTTTACGGAATAATGTTTGGAAAAAATTATGTGACCTCAAGACTGATTCCACATGCAAATGGGTTGCATGTGGAAATGTCTGCTCCTCATTCCTTTAACAGCAGGAATATAACCATAATATACTACATTTTGAAGAACTAGCATTAGTTTTTGTTGACTTTCTCTAATTTTTTTATTTTATTTCATTTATCTCCTCTAATCTTTTTATTTCCTTCCTTCTTTTCACTCTGGATTTCATTTGCTCTTCTTTTTCTAGTTCTTCCAGTTTTGAGTTAGGTCTCTGATTTGAGATCTTTCTTCTTTTTTAGCGTAACATCTAGAATTTAAAATTTCCTTCTCTGCACTGCATTCACTGCATCCCATATGACTTGGTATGCTATATTTTCATTTTCATTTGTCTCAAAATATTTCCTAATTTTGCTTCTGATTTCCTCTTTAACCCATTGATTGTTTTAAGAGTATGTTGTTTAATTTCCACATATTTGTGAATTTTCCATTTCCTCCTCTCTTATTGTTTTCCAGCTCCATTCTGTATTTGTTGGAGAATATACACTGAGTGATATAATGATTTTTAATTTATTGAAACTTCTTTTGTGACCCAACTTATGGTCTACCCTGGAGAATGATCTTGGTGGACTTTTGAAAAATCTGTGTTCTGTTTTTCTTGAGTGAGGGGTTCTATATATGTCTGTTAAGTCTAGTTATTTAGAGTATCAGTCAAGACTTTTACTTGCATGTTAACTTTTAGACTACAATATCCATTATTGGGAATGGTGGATTAAGTCTTCTACTATTAATGTAGAACTTTGAAATTCTCCCTTTACATTTGTCAATATTTGATTCATATATTTTGTGTCTCTGCTATTAGGTACATATATGTATTTATAGCTGTTACAACGTCTTGTTGAATTGTTTCCTGCATGAGTGTGTAATGCTTATCTTTTTCCCTTGTGAATGTTTTTGACTTAAAGTCTATTTTAGTGGAAATACCCTAGCTCTCTTTAGATTCCTACTTACATAGTATATATTTTTCTACCCTTTCACTTTCAACATAACTGTGTTTTTGTATTTGAAGTGAATCTTTTGCAGATAGTATATTCTTGAGTTATGCATTTTTTAATATTTTGTTAATTTTTTTAAAAAAGATGCTTAGATTACATAAATGTTACACACAAAAATATAGGGATCCCATATGCCCCACCTCCCACACCTCCCACAACCTCCCACATAAACATCTTTCATTAGTGTGGCAAATCACCTGCAATGGATGAACACATTCTGGGGCTTTGCCATTAAGAATGGATCATAGTTCACATTGTAGACCACACTCACTCCCACACAATTCTGCATGTTATATGATGATATAAAATGGCCTAAATATGTCATTGCAATGTCTCTCAGGACAATTCCCAAGTCCCGAAAAAGCCCCGGTATTACAATCGCTTTTCCCTCTCCCTGTCTCCAGAGCATCCAGTGAACCTGGCTCCACATTAATGTTGTAATTTCTTCCATTGTTTGAACCACAATTTGTCTATAATAGAATACCAGTAAGTCCACTCTAGTCCATAGCTTTTCTCCCAATCCTGAGGAGTCTGGGATTGTTATGTCCACTCTACCTCCAATTGAGAAGGGGCTTATATCCCATGGATAAGATGGATGAGATTATCCTACCTGCAGCTGCAGACTCTCTCCATTCCCTGGAATGGCCGTTGTCCATCATAATCTCACCACCAGGTGTCCTGGGTGATTCCATTGAGCTGTAGAGTAGGAGTTGCAGCTCCACCAAGAAGCCAGGCCCAGCTGGCACATGGACAGCCCAAAGACTCCAGTCTCTGGATGTACACCTACAAATTCCATCATCACATATAGGTTTGAATAGAAGGGACAGATGAACTATGTGCAGGGAAGACATATTTGAGTCCAACTCTGTCCCTCTCAAGAGAACAAATTCCAAAGTAGGGCCTACTGACAAGGCACGAAACTCCAGAGCTATCCTCCTTGACATGGGACTTGGGTGTCTCCAGAGCCCTCAGGAGCCCCTTTATTTGGGGGTGATATCCACTTTGGAAGTCTATGAGGTCCTACTGAGACGTGCATAAGTGTTATGTCTGGGATGACATCCCAACTCACTTCGAAGTCTCTTAGCCATATGAACTCATTTGTCTTTACATTTCCCCCCTTTTATTCAAGGTCTTTTTCCAGTCATGTTACCAGTTGGCACTTGGTAGTAATCCCTCAGTGCCAGGGAGGCTTATCCTCGGGAGTCATGTTCCACACTGGGAGAAAGCTAATGTATTCATATGATGAGTTTGGCTTAGAGAGAGGCCATATTTGGGCAACAAGGAGGCTCTCAGGAGGCAACCCTTAGGCACCCCATAACAATGGGCTAAGTTTCAATTTCAACATCAAAGACTCATAAGGCTAGTCAACAATAGCAAAGGCCCATCAGTGGATCATCCTACTTTGCCAGACACTGCCCCTGCACTTGGGGGACTGTTGCTGCTCCCTTAGAGAATGTGGCAGAGATCTCCAGGATGGGAATTCAGTATTCTCTCATTTATTGAGTGATTCTTCACCCACTGTGATGATACCCTGTGAACATTTGACCAATTTTATATACCTGATATGTATGTTAAGGTGAACTTCCTCCCATGCAACTCCCATCCCTGACACCCGCCACCAATGGTTCTCTTCCACCCCAGTTGTAACCCTTCTTTGTTCCAAAGCTTTTTTAAAGATAAAGCCAATACAATAGCCAAATGCAATTAATAGGAAAATGAAATAGTAATGATAAGTTTAAATATAAGAGATAAAATACATGAAAACTTAAAAAATAAAATAAAATAAAATAAGATTAAAAGATTGGGATATTTAAAAAATGAAAAATATTGAAAAAAATTAAAAAAATTTTTTTTGACATTTTGCCTTTTATCACTGAAATATCTGGTGTCCAGTCTGTACTGTGGCATCTCCCCTTCTCATTCCCCAGTGTCTCACTATTTTTTCATTTTGTTTTCAAAGAAATTTTAGTTCACAGCAAAGCCACACACAGAATACAAGAGTCTCTCATATACCCAAACTCCTCTCCCTTTCCTTACCCCATATTAATACTTTTTATATGTGGATGGTAGTATTGTTATAACTGATATACAAAGAGTGAAACAGAGCTACTAAACATTGTCAATGGTTTACAGTATGGTTTACATTTTAGACCATACACTTTTATAAATTTTGATATTTACCATGTCCTGTGTCCATCAGTGTATGATAATGAAGAACATTTCCACAGACCACTAAATACCCCCTGTATGATATAGTCTGCTCCTCCCTCCCCATCCCCCCATGGTCCATGACAACCCCTTTGCTTGACTCGTTGGATGACAAGATTCATAGTTACATGCAACAAGAGATCTTGACACACTGGTTTGTCCTCCCTATTAGGAACAGCCCTTGCTCTTGAAAGACCCCTGCCTGTCTATCTCTGAATGAGTCAATCCTCCCAAAGATGGGAGTCCAACTCCTTCCCACTCATTATGTGGGTCTCCACCCACTGTAACAACACATTATGACAGAAGAAACAATAACACACTCCCTAGAAGACTGCTCCAGGTGCACCCTGTCCCAAATATCCCCCCAACCAACAACCTAAAGCAGTAACCCTTCCTTGTCATATTGCCATAAGAGCATTCCCACCTCTGTACTTTTAACCTCATACCCACAAATCGCAAGTGTTCATCTGGTGGTCCCTCCAAGTGGTCCCGCTCCCAACTTTCCCCCAGGATCCTGGGTATTCTAACCCACCCTTTCCAATTTACCCAATTTTCAACCTGCACCACCCAACCCAATGATATCACTACCCTCTTGTCCTATCACTTCAATACACAACTACATTCTATCACTTTAAAATAGATTGTGTCCATATGAGTGATGGCTTCC
Source organism: Cabassous unicinctus (assembly GCA_029593785.1). Classification (NCBI taxonomy): domain Eukaryota; kingdom Metazoa; phylum Chordata; class Mammalia; order Cingulata; family Chlamyphoridae; genus Cabassous; species Cabassous unicinctus. Next base: position 8,517 of record JAQZBX010074023.1, read on the forward strand.
AACTTTCTCTTTTCTTTCTCTTTCTTGTAAACCTATTTTTCAGACAATAGCTCTCTGAGACTGCTCAATTTCCTTAAACCATATCAGTGAGGTCATGTACTGTTCATCCTTCAATGCCTGGTTTGCTTCACTCAACATAACATCTTCAAGATTCATCCAGGTTATCCTGTGTATTAGCACTTTATTCCTTCTTACAGCTGAGTAATATTCCATTGTATGTATGCACCACATTTTGCTTATCCATTCATCTTTTGATGGGCACCTGGTTTGATTCCAACTTTTGGCAATACTGAAGAATGCTGCTCTGAACATTGGTGTGCATATATCTGTTTGTGTCTTTGATTTCAATTCTTCTGGGTATATACCCAGCAGTGGAATAACTGGATCATACAGAAGATCTATAGTTAGTTTTTTGAGGAACCGCCATAGTGTCTTTCACAGTGGCTGGACCATTCCACAATCCCACAAGCAGTGGATGAGGGTTCCCATTCCTCCACATCCTCTCCAACACTTATAGTCTGCTGTATTTTTAAATAACCACAATTCTTATGGGTGTAAGATGGTATCTCATTGTAGTTTTGATTTGCATTTCCCTAATAGCTAATGATGTTGAGCATCTTTTCATGTGCTTTTTAGCCATTTGTATTTCTTCTTTGGAGAAGTGTCTTTTTAGCTCATTTACCCATTTTTAAAATGGGTTTCATGTTTTTTTATTTCTGAGGTGTAGGATTTCTTTATATATGCAGGATAGTAGGCTCTTATCAGATATATGGTTGCAAAATATTGTCTCCAATTGGGTAGGCTGCCTTTTTATTTTCTTGATAACATCCTTTGAGGTGCAAAAGTTTTTAATTTTGAGGAGATCCCATTTATCTCTTTTTCTTTTGCTGCTCATGCTTTCGGTATGAAGATCATGAAACCATTTCCAATTACAGGATCCTGTAGAGGCTTCCCTACATTATCTTCTAAAGTCTTTATGGTCTTGGCTCTTATATTTAGATCTTTGATCCATATTGAGTTGATTTTTGTATAAGGTGTGAGATGGTGTTCCTCTCTCAATCTTTTGGATATGAATATCCAGTTCTCCAAACACCACTTTTTGAAGAGGCTATTCTCTCCCAACTGAGTGGGCTTGGTGGCCTTGACAAATATTGGATGACTGTATATGTGAGGATCTATATCAGAACTCTCAATTTGGTTCCATTGTTCAGTATGTCAATCCTTGTGCCAATACCATGCAGTTTTGATCACCATAGCTTTGTAGTATGTTTTAAAGTCAGGTAGTGTGATACTTCCAACTTCATTTATCTTTTTCAATATGTCTTCAGCTATTTGTGACCTCTTACCCTTCCAAATAAGTTTTGTAGTTAGTTTTTCCAATTCCTTAAAAAATACAGTGTTGATTTTTATTGGGGTTGCATTTAATCTGTAGATTAGTTTGGGTAGGATTTACATCTTGATGATGTTTAGTCTTCCTATCCATGAACAGGGAATATTCTTCCATTTATTTAAGTCTTCTTTGATTTCTTTAACAGTGTTGTGTAGTTTTCTTTATATAAGTCCTTCACATCTTTAATTAAATTTTTTCCTAGATATTTGATACTTTTAGTAAATATTGTAAATGATATTATTTTCTTGATTTCCCCCTCAGATTGCTTTGTATTGGTGTAGAAAAATGCTACTGGTTTTTGAGCATTGATCTTATAACCTGTGACTTTACTGAAATCCTTTATAAGTCCTACAATCTTTGTTGCAGATTTCTCAGGGCTTTCTATTTATAGGATCATGTCGTCTGCAAATAAATAAATTTTTACTTCTTCTTTTGCATTTTGGATTCCTTTTACATCTTTTTCTTGCCTCAGTGCTCAAGTAAGTACTTCTAAGATGATGTTAAATAGGAGTGGTGATAATGGGCATGCTTGTCTTGTTCCCAATATCAGAGAGAAGGCTTTTAGAATTTCACCATTGAAGATGATGTTATCTTTGGGTTTTTATATATACCCTTTATCATGTTCTGAAAGTTTCTTTCCATTCCTATCTTTTGCAGTGTTTTATCAAGAAAGAGTGCTGTATTTTGTCAAATGCTTTTTCTGCATCTATAGAGGTGATCATGTGAATTTTTTCTTTCAAACTGTTTATGTAGTGTTTTAGATTGATTGATTTTCTTATGTTGAACCATCCTTGAATACCCATGATGAAACCCACTTGGTCATGTTGCATAATTCTTTTGATATGTTGTTGAATGTGATTTGCAAGTATTTTGTTGAGGATTCAAGCATCTAGGTTCACTAGAGAGATTGGTCTGTAATTTTCCTTTATTGTTGTATCTTTGTTAGGCTTTGGTATTAGGTTAATATTGCCATCATAGAATGAGTTAGGCAATGTTCCTTCTACTTTTTTTTTTTTGGAAGAGTTTAAGCGGGATTGGTGTTAGTTCTTTCCAGATTTTTTGGTAGAATTAACCTGTAAAGTAATCTGTCCCTGTGCTCTTCTTAGTTGGGAGGTTTTGGATGACCTAGTCTATCTCTTTACTTGTAATTGGACTGTTGAGTTCATCAATCTCTTCTTTCATTATGTTAGGCTGCTTGTGAGTTTCTAGGAATTTGTCTATTCACTCAAACTTATCATTCTTGTTGGCATAAACTTTGTCAAAGTATCCTCTTATGATACTCTATTTCTGTGGGGTCAGAGGTGATAACCTTTCCTCATTCCTTCTTTTGTGTATTTGTATCTGTTTATCTTTTTCTTTGTTAGTTTGGCTAAGGGTTTGTCAATTTTATTGATCTTCTTGAAGAACCAGATTTTGGTTTTGTTTATTTTTACTAGGGCTTTCTTATTTTCTACTTCATTTAATTCCACTCTAATCTTTGCTATTTCCTTCTTTCTACTTCCTTTGGGGTTAGTTTGTTGCTGTTTTCCAATTCCTCCAAGTATGCAGTTAGGTCTTCAATTTTAGCTCTTTCTTCTTTTCTAATATATGCATTTATGGCTATGAATTTCCCTCACAGTAGAGTTTTGGCTACATCTGATATGTTTTGATATGTTGTGTTGTCATTTTCATTCATTTCAAGGTAGTTACTGATTTCTTTTTAGATTTTCTCCTTGACCTACTGTTTATTTAGGAGTGTGTTGTTGAACTTCCATATCTTTGGGTCTAATCTGTTTCTCTGGCCCTCAGTGATTTCCAATTTCATTCCATTGTGGCCGGAGAAATTACTTTGCATAAGCTCAATCTTTGTAACTTTATTGAGAATTGTTCTGTCACATCACATGTGGTCTATCTTGGAGTATGATCCATGTGCACTCTAGAAGAATATATAACCCAATGTATTTGGGTGTAGTGTTCACTATATGTCTATTAGGTCCAGCCCCTCTAATGCAATATTCAGAATCTTTGTTTCTCTATTAATTCTCTCTCTAGATGTTCTGCCTAATGGTGATAGTGGTGTATTAAAGTCCCCCATATTATTGTAGAGGCTTTATGTCTCCACTTAGTTTTTCCAGTGTTTGCCTTATATATTTTGAGGCACCCTGATTAGGTGCATAAATGTTTATGCTTGTCCTTTCTTCTTGAAAGATTACCCCTTTTACTAATATATAGTGTCCATCCATGTCTCTTACAGTAGTTTTGCATTTAAAGTCTATTTTGTTTGATATTAGTATAGCTACTCCTGCCCTATTTTGGTTATTGCTAGCTTGTAAAATTGTTTTCCTGCCATTCACTTTCAGCCCTTCTTGAATCCCTGGATTTAAGGTGGATTTCTTGTAGACAACATATATATGGGTCATATTTCCTTATCTGTTCTGCCAATCTATGTCTCTTGACTTGTGAGTTTCATCCATTAACATTCAGTGTTATTACTCTCAAGGAATTTCTTACATCAGCCGTATTTTCTTTGGGTTTACATATATGTTTTTTTATTTATATTTTTGTGTTTTTAGTTGTTCTTATACTCTCCTGCAACTCTCTTTCTCCTGTTTTATCATTTCAACCTGTAGAACTTCCTTTAGCATTTCTTGAAGGACAGGTTTCTTATTGGCATACTCTCTTAATTTCTGTTTATCTGTGAATATTTTGAAAACTCCATCATTTTTGAATGCCAGCTTTGCTGAACAGAGAATTCGTGACTGGAAGTTTTTTTCTTTTAGTACCTTGACTATATAATACTACTCTTTTCTTGCCTCCATGGTTTCAGATGAGAAATCAGCACTTAATCTTATTGAGTTTCCCTTGCATGTGATGGTTCTCTTTTCTCTTGCTGCCTTGAGAATTTTCTCTTTGTCTTAAGCATTGGACATTTTTACAAGTATATGTCTTGTAGTAAGCCTGCTGGGATTTTTATTCTTTGTGGTGCGTTGTGCTTCCTTGACATGTACATCCATCCCCCTCAATAGGGTTGGTAAGTTTTCAGCCATTATTTCCTTCAGCACTCTTTCTCTTCCCTTTCCTTCTTCTTCTCCCTCTGGGATGTCTACAATGTGTGTGTTCATGTCTTTTGTGTTGTCAGTTAAATCTCTAAGTCCCTACTGGATTTTTTCTATCTTTTTATCTATCTGTTTGATTTCAGATGTACTGTGTTCCACCTCACTAATTCTTTCTTCTTCCTGTTCAAATCTGCTGTTATGTGATTCCAGTGACTTTTTGATTTCTTGGATGTATGTTTACAATTTCTTCAGTATGTTCACCCAGTGTCTTCTTAATATCCTTAATCTTTTCTTTCATTTCATTAAGTTGGTCCATGATATTTGTTTGGACAGCTTTGATTAGTTGTTCAATGTTTTGCATCTCTTCCTGGTTTTTAGTTTGTTCATTGGACTTGTCCATGTCTTCTTGTTTCTCAGTATGGTTTGCAATTTTTTGTTGCCTTCTGATCTTCATTTTATCTTGATGGGTTTATTCAGTTGATTAGGTTCTCTCTCTGCTGTCTAGTTTTATTTAGCTGGTAGGTCTGTGTGTGTGTTAAGTTTTCTTTTTGACGCTTTGTTCTTCTTGTTCTATTTCCTTGCTATTTTCTATGTTCCCTTAAAGGAAAAAGATTAGGGCCAAGAAATCAAAAGAGGTAAGAAAGGAAAATGGATAATAGTAATAATAATAAAAGTTAGAAGAGGGGAAATATAAGACTTAGTAAAATGAATATTTAACTCATGTAAGCAGTGAAAGTAATAGGAAAAAAGATGTAGTACCTACAATGTAATGGGAAACCAAATAAAGAAATATATATAGAATGATTTAAAAGTCCAGAATGATGAGGAGAGAGAGAAAGAGTAAAGAAAAGGCTGAAAGGAAAAAATAATTACAAAAAAAAAAGAAAATAGAATAGACAAAATAAAAACTGAAACCAATAAATTCGAGGACTGATGAAAAAATTTGGAATGTTAAGAACCACAACAGAAAGCAGAAGATAGAAAGATGAAAGAAGGAAAAGAGATAGTGTTTATAGACAAAATCAATATACATAGAAAATTGGAAATCAAGGAAGAAGAAGCACAGCAAAGAAGAAACAAGCCAGCAGCACTTAATTTTTCAAAGGGAGGGAAGGAGGAAAGTGGAAAGAAAAGCAAGAAACAAACAAAAAAAGAAAAACACAAATAAACACACAAGCAATCAGTCAAACAAAGCTAAGGAAAAACAGCATTCCTTCTTGGGCCCTTGTGGAGCCTCTCAATCTGCCTGTGTTCATCAATCAATTACCCTGCAGGCTTCTCTCTGCAGGTTTTCAGGTGGATTTTAATGAGTAAACTAAGTTAAATTTTTTTTTAAGTTACCATTTTTTTTTCTTTTTTGAGAAATAAGGGACCCAAAAGAAGTTAGTACAAAAATAATGTCTATGTTTTCTCTGTCCTATGCTATTAGCTGGATGTTAGATACCCTGGTGAAACACTACTCTCTGAGGAGCTAGGGAAATCATACATTCAAGGCAGAAATTCCTCCACTGAGCTATCTTTCTAATTGGGTCAGTTAGCTCTTCAGAAAGCTATTTAGTCACTTTCCCCTAGGAAGGTTTAATTCTCCTGCAGCAGCAGAATTCAGTAGGCTTTTTGAGCAGATTCCCCCTCCCCTCTCTTTGTCAGGTTGAGTTCCCTTTTGAAATTCAAATGGGACCTTGATGACTGAGTTCACCTCATTGAAATGGTTTACAAGCCTCTTCTATACCACCCCCTCCTCCCAGGGGACCCTAAATAGGCTTGTGGAAACTTATTAAGCACTACCCACTGACTGACTCCCTGAGGGGAGTTGAAATTCTGATAGTCCTCAGTGTGGAACTGTAAAATTGGCTAGGTCAGCCCTCTCTCAAACCAAATCTCTGTA
>JAQZBX010074024.1:0-14815 GCA_029593785.1 Cabassous unicinctus
ATATGAAGCCCTGGTGGCTTAATTGGGGAATAGCAATCAAATTATTTTTAATATTCCAGACCACTTGATAATTTACCAGTACATTGTGTCTAAAACTAATTTCTTACATCTTTCTGTGACTCATTCATAAAATCTCTTGTAAAAAGATCTTGGCGGATTGAAAAGAAAAGCAAGAGGGCATTGCTACACTTTTTGTTTCTGAACTTTCTTTAGATGGACCTTAGAAAGAAAAAAAGTTTCAATATCTATAATGAATTCAACTATTCAATTCTCTAGCTGATTGAGGGCTACAGCTATGACATCTACTCTAGACTTTGAATTAGATACTGTGACACAGGACTTTAACTTGTGAGGTGGTTTTTCAAGAAGGCAGGCATGTTTGCAACGAGTAAGAGAACATGGATGCAACAACAGAAATCACTCAGTTGCATAGTTGAATATCATATGGTTCTGGACATTGTAACCGATTTCTAAGATGGCAAAAGTGGGGGCTTCACATCACTAATTCTCAGTCTTATTGATCACTGCCCACAGTTGTCAAGTCATCAATCAAACTTTATAAGCATTTCTGGAGTCTGCGTAGACCACTCAATCTCATTTAATATAATATATTTCAGCTTATACTGTACTTAGTTTATTCCTATGTTTTCATTTAAGGAGCCAGACTGAAATATCAGACTCTAAATCCCATTTAAATTCAATTGTAAACCCTTGATAGAGAAAAGCATAAGGGAGAAGGAGAATCTGAAATAAAACTATGATTATAGGTATTGAGGAAGTGAAAAAGTTCCTAAAATGTTCTGTAGAAAAGATTAAGATTTTGTGATTAACTGGATTTATGGCAATGAAAGAAAATAAATTTAAGTAGATTTTCATTTGCCAAATTTTCCATATTTTTGTGAGATCCATAGACTTTTTTTCTCCCCAAATATAGTAATTTCTCAATAGATGTATGTTTATGGTATTTAAGTAGCACTATTTGTCTCTTTTTTTCTCCAAAGGTAAAAGGTAAATAATTTATGAGAGATAGGGTGAATCTTCCAACAGCAAAACATACTTATATCTTACCACGTCACTATGACATTATCATTCCTTGTCATAAAAATGTTCACATACTTTAAATTGGGTATAAACAACTATATCTCATTTGCCATTCCATAAATAAAACTTTTGACCAGTTAGTACTGACAAAAACATTAAATTCTAACTTGGCATTAGTATATAAACAGCCACATTCATATCATCATTTAAAATGCAGATCTTCTGGTCTGTAAAATCATTATTTCCAATACAAATACTGTGGTCATTCATCACACTTCTGGTTCAGTTAACTCAGGGTTTTTCTAAAATGTTTAATCTTTCTTTTTCTCACTTCTTAGAGAACGAAAATTTTATGTTCATTATTCTCTACAGGAGAGCAATGCCCCTCCCACTAGACAGTACAAGTAAGATGATAATATTTAACAGAAATAAAGGTGGAGTTGAGCAGCTATATCTGTTAAAATACTGATCCAAGTAAGTTTAGTCCCCACTCTACAATATTGTTCATAGAATTATGTGACTAATGAGTTAATAATACACTTCCCATGACAGAAATTATTTTATATAGTGTCCAGTGGCTACATGGAATAGAAAATTTGAATGTGTCCTGGGTAATAATTGAGGAGTGGCTTGATTAGACTAACATGCATTCATTAGACTGTAAGTTTTAAAAATGATCGTATAAAGTATTCCCAGATTCAATTATAGCCCAGTTTAATTATACAGCAATAAGTAGAATTGTTAAAAAATTCATTTACCTGGGATTCACCCAGATAATTCTAGGTGCTCTGTTAGTGGAGTTCATAAACTTGTCACATTTCATTCATAGTGATGTAAGGTTTACTAAATTCCCCAGGACTTATCTGACTAATCTGTATATCTGTCAGTTCCTTTGTGTTCTGACAAAAACAAGGCACATTACATACCCATTAAGACTAAGGTGTAATATTAATAAATTGAAGACTCTTTTGCTTTCAATTAGATCCATATATCCTAAAATAATTATGGTTCAGTCCCCTTAATTTAATCTCTTATGGAAAAAACTTGTATAATAAAATTGTTATTCTGGAAGCTAACTTCAAGTTAGGCAGTTACATTTTCATTACTGCTTATCATAACAACCGTCCTATTGACCAGTTTTTTATAGAATAATATCTTTTTATAGTTATGAAAACCATCACCAAAAATAAACAAAATTATGGCATTAGAATATCTAATTATTTTGTAATAACCTTAATTTTTGTATTCACATAACATAATTGTCTATCTTCAAGCCAGGATAATATGTTTCTTAATTACACACATTGCTTAATGTTCAAGCATCTGAGGCTTCCTCATTAATGGAGAAACATTGTCTCCATTTTCACAAGAAAGCATCTCATCTTTATGAACCTTACATCTCTGTTTTTCTCAAGCTAGGGAAGACAAAGCTGAGCATGAGAGTAAGGACTGTGTAGAAGACAAGCAGACCCACAATCACTATTTGAAATTGGAGGGATCACGAGCATATAAAGGTGTAAGGAAAGGGTGCATAATAGAAAGTCAACATAGTGAAATGAGTTCTACATGCCTAATAAAGCTTTCTTCTGTTCAATGAATGCATGTCAGGATTAGCAAGGAGAGTCCAAACAAAGAAATATGCAACACCAATTAAATAAAACACCAGTTAGAGAGTAGTGCTCACAAACACTGTGTACTTACAGACCCAGGGGTCCATGCTCACAGGAGACAACATGGCTGGTATATCACAAAAGAAATGATTGATGTCCTTGTATTGGCAATAGAGGATGTGGAGTTCTTATTAAGTAAGTGCACAGGCATCCCCTGTAAGTGTTGGTTGCAACTCTGCTGGGATTCAGAGCTCTACTGGCATATGAACAATCTGAAGATTTAAAAATAGATTTAAAGATATATTTAAAGGGTATGTTGAGAATTATAGGCTCAAATAAAAGAATAGAAGAATCTTGAGTAGGGAAATTATAAATCAGTGTAACTATGTTATACTTGGGAAATAGATTATCATATCATCCCAAATAGAACCTGTCAAATGGGTGTTAATTTCGTGAAGCTGTGTGTATTGCCTATAGTTCCCAGACATCTCTAGAGCCCTTTGAGAACTCTTGTATGAGGCTCTATTTACTGTGTCTGTTGGTAAAAACTGTCTGAGACCTGCTTAAATAAAACTTCTGGAATGACCTCCTGTCCCACTTTGAAATCAATTAGCCATAAAAATCCTGTTTTATTAAATGTTTTTCCCTTTTGATCAAGGTCTTTTTCAAATGCATACTAGGTTAGCATTTGGTAATAATATCGCATTTTTAAGGAGGCTCATTCCACTAAGTCCCATCCTATGTCAGGAGGCAGATAATGTGTTTATTTGCTGAGTGTGGCTTAGAAAGAGGCCATGTTTAATTAACAAGGAAGTTTTCAAGAGTTAACACTTATGTATTAATTAGAACGAATGATGTACCTTTTTATAGATCCTGAAAGAATATTCTTATATTGTATTTTTAACTAAAATTCTCAACCACTGCAAAATTCATTGTGTTATACAGTTGACTGTATTATCCTCTTGCTTTCCTTCTAGCCTCATGGACAGGCCAAAACTTCCCCCTTTGAACCACGTTTACACTCCCGTTTCAGGACTGTTAGTTACACTAATGTCTTCACACCACCAATTCCATCCATTTCCAAACTGCAGCAATATATCAAATAATAAATCTGCAGATTAAGGATCAGCTCACCCATCTCTACTCCACTTCCATCATCTACATTCCAGGATCTACCTCCATAGGTATGCTCACTATTTTCAGTTCATATCAGTGAGATCATGCAATGTTTATCCTTTTGTGTATGGATTATTTCACTCAACATAAATTCTGGGAGGTTCATCTAAGTTGTTGCATATCTCAAAACTACATTCCTTCTTATGGCTTATATATTCCATCATATAAACATACTATATTTTTATCCTTTCATCTGTTGATGGACACCTGAGTTATTTCCACATTTTTGTCAATTGTGAATAATGTCCCTATGAAAATTGGTGTGCATTTTTGCTTGCATCCCTGTTTTCAATTCTTCTGGGTATATACTTAATAGTGGGATTGCCAGATCATATGGCAATCTTATACTTAGCTTCTTGAGGAACAGCCAAATAATTCACAAAAGTGGCTGCACCATTCTACATTCCTGCCATCAGTGAATGCATGTTCTTTCTTCACCATATCCTTTCCAACATTTACAGTTTACTGTTTTATTTTATTTTTTAATATCAGCCAGTTAGGTGTGAAATTATATCCCATTGTATTATTGAGTTGAATTTACCTAATAGTTAGTGATGTTGAGTATCTTTTCTTGTACTATTTAGTCATATGCGATTCCTCTTTGCAAAAGTCTGTGTTCATGTATCTTGCTCAATTTATAAATGGGTTGCTTTTCTTTTTATTATTGATTTTTCATAATAAAATATCTTTATGTATGCTGGATATTTGGCCCTTATTGGATATGTGGTTCCCAAATATTTTTCTCCCCTTGAGTAGGCTGCCTTTTCACTTGGCTGGCAAACTCTTTGAAACACAATTTTTTTTAATTTTGAGGATGTCCCATTTATCTATATTTTCTTTTAATGCATGCATTTTATGTGTAACGTTCATGGAAACATTTCTACCAAAAAGTCATGCACTATCTTCTAGGACCTTTAAGTTCCTGGCTTTTATATTAAGTATTAGATCCATCTTGAGTTAATTTCTGTATAAGACATGAGATAGGAATTCTCTTTCATTCTTTTGGATATGGATATCCAGTTCTCCCGGCAGCATTTGTTTAAAAGACCATTGTGTCCCAGTTCAGTGGACTTGACATCCTTGTCAAATATCACTTTCCTGTAGATGTGATAATATTTATGAATTTATAAATTCTGGACCATTTTTACTTTGTATTATGCTTTAAAGTCACGTAGCATGAGTCCTCCAACGTCATTTTACTTTTTAAGTTGTTTTTTATATATTTGGAGACCTCTACCATTCCAAATAAATTTGATAATTACCTTTTCCATTTCTGTGACCATGCTTTTATAAATTTTATTAAGATTGTGCTGAATCTGGAAAAAGCTTAAGTAGAATTGACATTGTGATGATGTTAATCATCCAATCCATGAACATGGAATATCCTTCCATTAATTAAAAATTTCTTGGATTACTTTTACAAATATTGTGTAGTTTTCAGTGCCTAATTTTTTTTGCATCTTTTGTTAAGGTTATTCCTAAATATTTGACTCTTTTAGTTTATAATGTAAATGGGTTTTTTAATTCTTCCTCAAATCACTCATAGTTAATGCAAAGAAACAGTAATGTTTTTTTGCGTGATTATCTTATATCCTGCCACTTTACTGAGGTTGTTTATCAGCTCTAGTAGTCATTGTAGTTTCTTTAAAAACTTTCTATATATAGGATCATGTAATATACAAAGAATGAACATTTTACGTCTTCCTTTCCAAGTTGGATGTTTTTTATTCTTTTATTTGTTATTCTTGCCAAACTGCTCTAGTAAGAAAAATCTAACATAATTACAAATAAGAGTGGTAAATATGTACATCCTTGTCTTATTTAGATCATAGAGGGAAAGCATTTAGCCTTTCACCATTAAACATGATGTTAGCTGAGGTCTTTCATATATGTCCTTTATCATGTCAAGAAAGTTTTCTTCTATTCCTATCTTTTGAAATGTTTTTTATCAAGACAGGATTCTGAATTATGTCCATTGCCTTTTCTATGACAATAGAGATCATCATGCAACTTTTTTCATTAGAGTTATTAATGTGGTGTATTACATTAATTGATTTTGTTATGTTGAAAAATCCTTGCAAATCTGGTATAAAACTCACTTTATCATGGTGTCTAATTCATTTCAAGTGTGCTGTTGAGGATTACTGCATCTAAGTTCATTGGAGAGACCGGTCTGTAAATTTCTTTACTTGTAGTGTCTTTATGTGGCTTTGGTATTAGGGTGATGTTGGCAGCATATGATGAGTTAGGTAATGTTCTCTCCTATTATTTTTTGAAGAGTTTGAACGGGATTGGCGTGAGTTCTTCCTGTAAAGTTTGGTAGAATTTGCCTGAGTATTCATCTGGCCCTGTGCTTTACAGGGTTGGAAGTTTTTTTCATTTTTTATTTTTTAAATGTCTTAAAGTTTTCTTGAAGAAGATTTTGATTACATAAATGTTACATAAGATATAGGGGATTCTCATATGCCCAAACTCCTCCCCTCCCACACTTTCCCAAATTAACAACATCTTTCATTAGTGTGGTATATATGTTACAACTGATGAACACTTATTGAAGCATTACTACTAACCATGGAGTATAGTTTATTTTATACCTCACACTCTGCCCTGCAAAATTTTGTAGATTATGAAAAAAATATATAATGTCCTGTGTCCATAATTGCAGTGTCACATAGGGCAATTCCAATTTACTGAAAATGTCCCCATATTACACATCTTCTTACCTTTCTCTGCCCTTAGATCACTTGCTTAAATCCCATTGCTTTTGTAATACTGATAAAAGGTTTTCCATTGCTAGAATAATAGTAAGTTTATAATATAATAATAATAAGTCTACTTTAGTCCATTTTTCATTCACTAACCTTGATGATTTGAGGATGATGATGTCAAATCTGTTTCAAATTGATATGGTGCTTAGATTTAATGCGGGTAGATGGATGAAACTATCTTGCTTGCAGTTGCCAAAACTCTCTGTTCCTTGGTGTGGGCATTGTCCATCATCATCTCCTTGTTAGTTGACCTAGGTGAATCAAATGAACTGGAGAGTAGGCATTGCAACTCTGCTGAGATTCAAGGCTCAAATGGCACTTTAATGGACCAAAGATTATAGTCTCTGGGACACTTATTTAACACATATAGTTCTAATTACACTTTCAAATAAAATGGGCACAAGAGAAATATGTAGGGGAATCATAAATTATTCTAACTCTCTTACACTGGGGAGCATAAATTCTAAAATTAGGCCCTTACAGGGAGCCAAATTCCTAAACCTGTTTGAACCACTTATAGTGTTTGGATGCCTCTAGAATCCATAGGATCATCACTGCTTGAGTAACTTTATTGTGGCAGTCAATGAGATTCTGCTGAGATGTGCAAGAACATAATCTCTGGAATGACCTCCCAATTCACTTTAAAATCTCTTAGCCATAAAAACTCATTTGTATTTAATATTTCCCCCTTTTTGTCTAGGTCTTTATTGAGATGCTTTACTAGTTGGTGCTTGTTAATGCTTATCCCCGGGAGTCATGTCCCATGCCAAAGGAAAGGTAGTGTGTTTATATGCTGAATTTGGATTAGACAGAGGCCACATGTGATTAACAAGGAGGTTTTCAGGAGGTAACTCTTAGGCAATATATAACATTAGGCTAAGAACCTTGTGTAATGGTCTGTCTTCCTTCACTAGGCACTGCCCCTGTATTTGGGGGATTCTTGCTATCTTATTAGAGGATGTAGCAGAACTCTCCAGGATGGGAATTCAATATTCTTTTGGTTATTTGTGGGTCTCCACTAACTGAGACAATGCCCCATGAATTCTTGCAAATATACATATATCTTAGAGGCATGCCCCCAGTCCACCTCTTCCCATACATCATCTCATCACTGACCCCTGCTTATGTGATCTTCCACTGCCACTCTTTTGATCCTTCTGTTATCCAAAGAGTCTCAAAAAATGAAGCCAACAAAATGACCAAACAAAATTAATTAGAAAATTAAATAATATTTTTAAAATAAATAAAACATTTAAATAACAAAAAACTTACACATTGTATCTTTCATCATTGTAAGAGCTATTGTCTTGTAGGTACAGTGACATTTCAGGCACATTTTCTTCTGTATATTCCCTTAATGTCTTTTTTAAAAATTTTTTCTTCAAGGAAGCTTTAGGTTACACAAAAGTCACATAGAAAATATACGGGATTCCTGTATACCTAACACCATTTTCTTTTCCCCCTTGCCCTTATTATAACAGTTTATATGCAGAAGATACATTTGTTACAGTTGATGTAAAATACTATAGCATTGCTACCAACCATGGTCAATGTTTTACATTAAGGTTTTCATTTTCAACCATACACTTTTACAGGTTTTGACAAAATTTAAAGGGGCCTGTAACCATTATTCCAAGATCAGGCACAATTCTAAAGTTCAACAAATGGCCTATGTTCCATCTGTTCCAATCATCCCTTCCTCTGCCCTTGAAATGTATGGTAACCCCTATTTGAATTTTTGAAGAATAAGAGTCATGTTTACTTACAATAATATTGAGGGCTTGACATATTAGTCTGTTTTCTTTTACTGGTACTGCCTATGTTCTTGAGGGATTCTTATCCTTCCAGTTGAGAACATAGGAGGACACCACATAAGGGGAGTTTAATATTTTCTTGTATATTGTGTGTATGTCCACCCACTGAGATAAAATAAACTTTAACAAAATGAACACTTACATATTCCATATAAGCATACCTCAGGTGCGCCAATCCCATATATCCTCCAACCCTGACTCCCTACACTAGTAATCCTCCCCTGCCATATTTGCTAAAAGAATATTCCCATATTGTAGTTTTAACCACAGACCTGTAAATCACAATTGTTCACATGCTCCTTCTCCAACACTTCCCCCAGTTCCATGGGTAGTCCTACACAACTCCCACTCATGGACTAAGACTGTCAAATCCAAACACATCATTGTACCACTCTCATGACTATCCACTGTCCAACCACAACCTACCAACTTAACATAGATTTTACTCATATGAGCATCAGATCACCACTCTCTACTCCCCTTATTTCTCCTGATAACCTGCCTTCCAGACTTTAGGTCTGTGGTTCTGCTCAATTTGTTTAAGTCATATCAGGGCACTCATATAACATTTGTCCTTCAGTGCCTGGCTTACTTCACTCAATATAAGGTCTTCAAGATTATCCATGTTTTCCTGTGTACTAATACTGCATTCCTTCTTACAGCTGAGAAATATTCCATTGTATGTATATATTACAGTTTGCTTATCCATTCATCTGTTGATGGACATTTGGTTGCTTCCAACTTTTGGCAATAGTGAATAATGCCACTATGAAAATTGTGAATATATCTGTTTGAGTACCTGCTTTCAGTTCTTCTAGGTATATAACCAGAATTAGAATTGCGGGATCATATGGTAGTTCTATAGTTATCTTTCTGAGGAACTGACAAACTGTCATTCATAATTGCTGCACCATTCTACATTCCCAACTGCAGTGCATAAGTGTTCCCTTTCCTCCACATCCTCTCCATCACTTGTTGTCCTCCGTGTTTTTTAATAGCCACTAGTCTAATGGGTTTAAGATGATATCTCATTCTAGTTTTGATTTGTATTTCCCTAATAGCTAAGGATATTGAGCATCTTTTCATGTGCTTTATACCTATTGTATATCTTCTTTAGAAAAGTTTCTTTTTTTTAATTTAAAAATGTAGGATTTCTTTATATGTGCTAGACATTAAGCCCCTGTATTAGTCGGCCAAAGGGGGGCTGATGCAAAATACCAGAAATATGTTGGCTTTTATAACAGGTATTTATTTGAGGTAGAAGCTTGCAGTTACCATGTAATAAAACTTAAGTTATTTCCCTCACCAGAGTCTGTTGCCATGTGTTGGGGCAAGATGCCTGCCAACATCTGCCAAGAGTTCAGGCTTCCTGGGTCCTCTCTTCCTGGGGCTTGTTTCTATCCAGGTTCAGCTGTCCTGCTCTCTCCACAAGGCCAGCTGTAGACTATCAGGTGACTGGCTTTGTCTTTCTCCCCAGGGCTCAATTCTCTCCGAGCTCAGCTCCTTTGCTCTTATATGTGCTTACATTCCAGGTTCCAGCTCAAAACCCCAAATCTTTGCCATGTAGTTTTCTCTGTGACATCCTACTGATGTGGCCCAATCAAAGCCGTAATCATAATTTCAGCACCTCAGGTACAGACCAGTTTACAAACATAATCCAATATCTATATTTGGAATTCATAAACAATGCCAAACTGCTGCAGCCCCTGTCAGATTGATGATTACCAAATAGTTTCTCCTATTGTGTCAGCTGTCATTTTAATTTCTTGACAAACTCCTTTGAAGCACACACATTTTTAATTTTGAGGAGGTCCCATATATCAATTGTTTTTCATTGCTCATGGTTTGAGTGTAAAGTTTATGGAATCATTTCCTACTACAAGGTCATGGAGATGATTTCTTATGTTTTGGGAGCTTTGTGTTCTTCATTCTTAAATTTAGATCTTTGATCCATAATGAGTTGATTTTTGTACCGGCATGAGATGGTGATCCTCTCTCATTCTTTTGGATATAGATATCCTGTTTTCCAAGCACCTTTGATTGAAGAGGCTATTCTATCACGGTTGAGTGGGCTTTGTTTCTTTTTTGAATAATAGTTGACCACATATGCAAGAATCTATATCTGTACACTCACTTCTTTTCCATTGGTCAGTATGACTATCCTTATGCAAATACCATGCAGTTTTGACCTTTGAAGCTTTGTAATATGTTTGAAAGTTAGCTGGTGTGTTTCCTTCAATTTTGTTTCTCTTGTTCAATATGTCTTTGGCTATCAGGGCTCCTTGACCTCCCAAATAAATTTCATAATTAGCTTTACCAATTCAGAAAAATATGTAATTTTTAGAGATTGTGGTAAATATGTATATCAGTTTCGGTAGGACAGATATCTTAATGATGTTTAGTATTCTAATCCATTAACAGGAAAATTCTTCTATTTATCTAAGTCTTCTTGGAATTCCTTTATCAATGTCTGCAGTTTCTGCATACAAGTCCTTTATATATTTATTTTAAGTTTATTCTTAGTTAATTGACTCTTTCCATTGTTATTATAAATAGAATATTTTTCTTGATTTCTTCCTAAAATTGCTTAAGAGTGCTGTACATAAATGCTACTGATTTTTGCCACTTTACTGAACTCATTTATCAGTTCTAGTAGGTTTATTGTAGGTCTCTCAGGATTTCTATATATATGATCATGTCATCTGCAAATAGTAAAATTTTTAATTCTTCCTTTTCAACTAGAAGCCTTTTATATCTTTTTTCCATTGTAAATGCTCAAACAAGTACTTCAAACACAATGTTAAATTAGAGAGGTGGCAGTAGGCAACATTCTCTTGTTCCAGACCTTAGGAGGAAAGCATTTAGCATTTCACCATTGAATATGATGTTAGCTGTGGGTTATTTCATATATAATCATTATCATGTTGAGGAAAATCCCTTTTATTTCTATATTTTATTTTTTATTTTTTTATTTCTTTACCGAGAGGTCCCGGGGATTGAACCCAGGTCCCTCCATATGGGAGATGGACACCCAACCATTTGAGCCACATTCACCAACCCGCTATATTTTAAATTGTTTTTTTTTTAAATCAGGTAAGCATGCTGTTTTTTGTCAAATGCTTTTTCTACCTCAACAGAGTTGATCATGTGATTTTAAAAAATCTGTTAATATGGTGTATTACATTGATTGGTTTTCTTATGTTGAACCATATTTACATATGAGCGATAAAACTCACTTGGTCATGGTAAATAGTATGTTTGATGTGTTGTTGAATACATTTAGCATGAATTTTATTGAGGACTTTAGCATCCAGTTTCATTAGAGAGATTCATCTATAGCTTTCCTTTCTTGTGTCATGTTTATTTGGCTTTGGTATTAGGGTGATGTTGGCATCATAGAATGTGTTAGGCAATGTTTCTCCCACTTCTAAATTTGGAATACTTTAAACAGGATTGGTATTAGTTCTTTCCACAATGAATGGTACCATCTGGTCCTGTGCACTACTTAATTGAAAGTTTTTTTTAAATAAGTAATTCAATCTTGTTACTTGTGATTGGTCAGTTGAATTCACCAATACATTCTTTCATCAATGTAAGCTGCTTGTGATTTTCTAGAAATTTGTCCATTTCATCTAAGTTATCCATCTTGTTGACATACAATTTCTCAAAATATCCTCTTATGATGCCTTTTATTTCTCTGGGATGTGTCATTATATCCTCTTCTTCGTTTGATATTTTAAGTATTTGTATCTTCTCTCTCTTTTTGTTGTTAGTCTAGCTAAGGGTTTGCCAATTTTATTAATCTTCTTAACAAACCAGCTTTTGGTTTTGTTAATTTTTTCTTATTTTCAATTTCATTTAGTTCTGCTCTAATCTTTGTGATTTCCTTTTTTCTACTTGCTTTGGGATTAGTTTGTTGTTCTTTTTCTAATTCCTCCAGGTGTACAATTAGGTCTTTGATTTCTGGTCTTTCTTCTTTCTTAACAGACGCAGTTATAGTATGGATTTCTCTCACCGCTGTGTTTGCTTCATCTAGTGAGTTTTGATACATTGTGTTTGTCTTTTCATTTATTTCAAGGTAGTTAATGATTTCTTTTGCATTTCCTCCTTGACACACTGATTGCCTAAGAGTGTGTTCTTTAACACACTTTGTATTTAATCTGGTTCTCTGCCCCTTGCTGATTTCCAGCTTCATTTCATTGTGGTGAGAGAATTGCTTTGTATAATTTTAATCTTTCTGAATTCATTGATAGCTGTTCTGTGGCCTAGCATATCATCTATCCTAGAGAATGATCCATGTGTGCTTGAGAGGAATGTATATCCCATGCTATTTGGGTGTAATGTTCTTTAATATCTATTATATCTACATCCTCCAATGTATGATTTAAGGTCTCTGTTTCTTTATTGACCCTCTGTTGAGATGGTCTATCTAATGGTGATAACGATGTATTAAAATTTCCCACTTTAATTGTAGAATCATCTATCTCTCCACTAAGTTTTCCAGTGTTTCCCTAATGTGTTTTGAGTTGCCTTGGCTAGGTGCAGAAAAGTTTATGATTTCTTTCTTCTTGATATATTTCCTATTTTGTTAATATATAGTGTCCTTCTTTGTCTTTTACAATAATTTTGCATTTAAACACTATTTTGTCTGATATTAGTATAGCTATTCCCATTTCTTTTTGTTTATTGTTGCATGTAATATTATTTTCCAACCACTCACTTGCATCTTTTTTGTGTCCCTGGGTCCAAGTTGAGTTTCTTGTAGACAGCATATAAATGGATCATATTTCCTTATCCATTCTGCCAATCTGTGTCTCTTGATTGGAGAGCATAATCTATTGACATTCAATTTTTTTACTTTCAAGGCATTATTTACATTAGCCATATTTTCTTTAGGTTTATATATGTCATATGTTGTTTTTATTTCTCTTTTAATCTTTTTAGTTGTTCTTAACAATAACCTTCCTTCATACACTACCCTCCAACTCTTTGTCTCTTGTATT
The DNA here is from genome assembly GCA_029593785.1 of Cabassous unicinctus. NCBI lineage: Eukaryota > Metazoa > Chordata > Mammalia > Cingulata > Chlamyphoridae > Cabassous > Cabassous unicinctus. Next base: position 13,413 of record JAQZBX010074024.1, read on the forward strand.
TTTCCTAACAACCTGCAGAATTCCTTGTAGTATTTCTTAACTGGCAGGTTTTTGTTGACAAACTCTCTCAATTTCTGTTTATCTGTGAGTATTTTGTATTTTCCTTCATTTGGTGTCCAGAAAAGCCTGCTTTACTGGATACAGAATCCTTGACTGAAAGTTTTATTTTTCTATTAGCATCTTAATTATGTCACACTACTGCTTTGTTGCTTCTATGATTTCAGAGGAGAAATCAACACTTAATCTTGTCGAGCTTCCCTTGTACGTGATGGGCTTCTTTTCTCTTCCTGCTTTCAGTGTTCTCTCTTTGTCTTGAGCATTAGACAATATAACAATATGTCTTGGAGTAAGCCTATTAAGACTTATGCAGTTTGGGGTGAGCTTTACTTCTTGACCTTATCTCCATGTTACTCAAAAGAGTTGGGAAATTTTCAGACATTATTTCCTCTAACACTCCTTCTGATCCTTTCCCTTCTTTTTTCCATCTGGGATGCTTATAATGTAAATGTTTGTGCTTTTTGTGTTGTCATTCAAATCCTTGAGTCCCTGCTGAACTTTTTCTTTTTATCTTTAAGTTCTACTATCTGTCTGGTTTCAGACGTACTGTCTTTGACATCACTGATTTTTTCCTCTGCCTGTTAAAATCTGCCTTGATGGGCTTGCAGCATATTTTTGATTTCTTGCATTATGCCATTTGTCACCATCAGATCCTTTCTTTTTTATGTAAGTTTAAAAATATTTTGGTATGTTTTTTCTTAATATCCTTTATCTCTTCCTTCACTTCATTAAGTTGTTTCATGATATTTGTTTGGACTTCCTTTATTAGTTGTTCTACATTCTGTATCTCCTTCTATTTTTAAGTTTGTTTTTTAGACTAGACAATATATTCCTGTTTCTTAATATGATTTTTAATTTTTTTTGGTGTCTAGACATCTGTTTACCTTGATGGGTTTCCTTGGTCAATTAGCTTCTCTGTCTACTCTAGGGTTTTGTTTTGTTCTTGTTGTGTGTGTGTGTGTGTGTGTGTGTGTGTGTGTGGTAAGTTTCCTTTTTGACCCTTGGATCATCGTATTCTATATCCTTGCAGTTGTCTGTGTTCCCTTGAAAAAAATATTAAGTCCAGAGAAAAAAAATTGATAAGAAGAGAAAACCTAATAATGATATTAATAAAAGGCAGAAAAGGAAGTATAAAAGAGCTAAGAGTAAAAAATAATTAAAAATACAAAAGAATAAGAATAAAAAAGGTGGAATAGAACAATTGAAACAAGAAACAAAATAGAGAAAACAATAGAATGAATTAGAAGAATAGAAAGATGAAAAAAGAAGAAAAGAAAAAAGAGAGAAAAAGAAAAAATGAAGACCAAACAATAAGAGGTGGCATGAAAGAAAAGCAACAGAAAATA
>JAQZBX010074025.1:0-14820 GCA_029593785.1 Cabassous unicinctus
AAAAAAAAAAAAAGGTAGCAAAGCACATGGTACAGAATACCGTGTTTCTTCAGGGTCACTGTGCCCCTTAACCCTTGCTGGCTGTCTGTAGCATGAGAGGCATGGGCTGGTTGATCCCAGTAGATCTTTCCAGTTCTGTAATATTCCTTCTCTGGACAATAACCCTAAAAGGTCAAGGCCCATAATTTCTGCTGCAGCAATCTATCCTCTCTGGAAAATTTAGTGTGTCCTATAATCTTAGACTAGTAAGGCACACTTGTCCTCTACAGCTGCCATGTAGAAACATATTAAAACAACATTTTTAGAAAAGATTTATTTACTTATTTCTCACCACCACCACCCCTCGTTGTTTTGCACTGGCTGTCTGCTCTCTGTGTGTTCTATCTGTGTCTACTTCTCTTCTCTTTAGGTGGCACTGGGAACCAATCCTGGGACCTTCTGGAGTGGAGAGAGGCTGCTCAATCTCTTGTGCCACCTCAGCTCCCTGATCTGCTGTGTCTCTATCTCTCTTCTGTGTCTCTTTTTGTTGAGTCATCTTGCTGCGCCATCTCTCCTGCGCAGGCCAGCATGCCCCTCACCAGGAGGACCCAGGAATCGAACCCTGGACCTCTTATATGGTAGACAGGTGCCCAATCACTTGAGCCACATCCTTGTACGACATTTGTACCAGCCTTGCTTCATCCTCACAGGTCGCTTCTCATATGACTGTGAACTGGGTTCAATGTTCTTGCAATAAACCAATATTGGTACTGTTGAAGAATTTCCCTCTATATTTATGTTATAAGTGCATCTATTTTTATCTAAGAGTCCACTCTTCTGCCAGGGCATTTTGCAGATGATCTACTGACTTTGTCAAATTGCAGAAAACGGTCAAATTCTCTCCCAGAATGCATGGAAAAGCTAAAAATAAATAATCCCTAATTAACAGAGCTACATATTTCTACCACTTTCTGTGCTTAGTCATGTTAAAGCATGTTCAAGAGAAAACTCTTTTTACTTGCCTCTTCTATGGTTGCCAGATAAAATATTCTCTGCCCAGTTAAATTTGATTTCAAATAAACAGCAGATTAGTATGTCTCAAATACTACATGGACACACTTATACTAAAAAACTATTCATTGTTTATCTGAAATTTAACAGGGAGTCCTGTATTTTCATTTGTTTAATCTGGCAGCCCTGCACTCTTCCCAACCAGATGAAAATATCATTAAGGGGGGACATATATCTTGTTCATGTCTGTGTCCCTAGACCATACACAGTATCATGATATACTGGATACTCAATTTTGCTGGATAAATTCATTAAAATAAAAAATGAACAAATGAGGTGAGTAGTGTTAGAAAATACTTATTTATAAGTTAGTAGGTCAGAAGCTGAAAATGAGTCATTCAACTGTGCTACTCAGTGCATGATTAGTGTGGACTTGGTCATAAGATAATTACACATACAATTTGAGTATTTAAATATATGTGGGAAGAATTACTCTGATGCCTGGTTCATACTTCTGATAAAGTGTTAAGTTTTGGAATATACTTAGTATATCATTTCCAAAAGGGGTAAATCTGACATAGTGGGAGGGTCATGGAAACTCAGTTGAACCAAGAAGAATTTTTAGTTTCTTTAGTAATATTTTCCCTTGAACCTAGTGGTTGAAAGTCAAGTCAAGGACATAATTGAATTAATACATCAATAAAATCAAACGATTTTCCACAGGAAATTTACAATAAAACATTCCGTTCAGTGAGGAAGGAACATTTTGAGAAGACTTCTCATGAAGTGCACACAATCAGATATATACATTTAATGTAAAACAAAAAATAAATCTATAATTGCCTCTACATATCATATTTTATTTGGTTCATTTTCATTTTCTGTTTTTTTCTCTTTCCTCTGACTCGCATTCTAAAATTGTGAAAATTTGACTGTTAGGTGTTTTAATAAGCTTCTGCTGATTATCTGCTTTAGACTAGCATTTTACAAAATAGAAAACCATGTTTATAGCTTCTGTTAGAAGATGGTGCACTCATTTTGACACCAAAGATCTGTGTCCATTGGCTACTTACCAGAATATGCCCTTGTACCAGTCCTCTCTGAACCTCAATTTATCCAACTGCAAGATGGGAGTCAGGAGTTCTACCTCACATGGTTGTTGTAAGGATCAAATGCTAATATGTATATAAAAACAACCACCAGGCTTATGGATAGTTTCCATCCATTATCAATGTTGTCTTTGTGTGGTAAAGACAAAAGATATACAAATGAAAAATAAAGAGTAAAGTACTTGGATTCAGCTTGGAAGCTGCCATTAACGTATTTGTCTTATAATTGGTCTAATGTTTCATTACAAAGAATAACTAGTCCACTAAATTACATTTAGTTCCAAATCTACAATCATCTTTTAAGGGTCTACAGTGGTAGAAACTCGAAATACTAGATAAAAGAGATGTGGTCTCAGCCCAAAAGGAGCGTCCGCCACTCCAAAACATCACAAGGAGCTTTGTGTGTTCACTTGATTCACTCCTTCATCAAACATTTGTTGAGTGCCTTATGTGACAGAGCCTATGACAAGTACTGTGACTGCAACAAGGGATAGGACACTATCCACTCTTAACAATCACAAAATCTTGTGGTGTAGACCAAAAAGAGAACTCTCTCAACTTCTTCCTCTTTTTTGAATTAAACTTTACACACAGAAAAAGAAAACATTGATAGCCTATGCCTCAGCACCCACCAGTTCTTCAGCTGTTTTCAGTTGGGCTTACAGCCCAATTACTTACCTAAAAAGAATATTATATATATAGTGATCAAACTTGTTAATCACCAGTTTATTTTTTTAAAGATTTATTTATTTATTATTATTATTATTTATTTATTTTAAAATATATTTACGTATCCCCCCCCCCTTGCATCAGCTCACCACACAGCGCGGGCCAGCTTGCCTTCACCAGGAGGCCCCGGGAATCGAACCTGGGGCCTCCCATATGGTAAATGGGAGCCCAACCAATTGATCCATAGCCACTTCCCACCAGTTTATTTCTAAATGCAAAACAAACCATCTGTAAAATTATTTCAGGACTGCCAAAAACCGGTGCTAAGCAGAGCAGGGTTTTCATGCATGCTTTGGGTCCCTGCCCTTTTCAAGGTAAATTGTTTTCCGTGTCTTTTCTTTCCCTTTGCCAGATGAATGAGCTACACTTCCCACTCCTGCTCTTGGTTTCTTGTGTATTAGTTCATCTAAATTGATGCTAGGAATTCTAAGGGATCTGAAAATAAACATTGTCTGGGTTTATCAATTTCTTTACTCCTTTCAAGTAGTGTCAGCTGATTTTCAAAGTCCTGATATTTAATATAGATAAGGTGGATATTAGCTTTAAACTTTGGAAAATTTTATTTAAAAGTCCAGACAGGGAAGCAGATGTAGCTCAATCAATAGGGCTCCCATTTACCATACGGGAGGCCCTGGGTTTGATTCCCGGGCCCTCCTGGTGAAGGCAAGCCAACCCGCGCAGAGCGGTGAACTGACGTAGCAGGACGACCCAACAGGGGGAGACAAGCAGACACAGAAAAACACACAGCAAATGGACACAGTGAGCACAAGCAGCAGGGGGGGATAAATAAATAAATAAAATCTTTAAAAAAAAAAAAAAAAGTCCAGACAAATCTATCATATGTATGTGCACACACATGCACATCTCTTATATAATTTCTAGAATATATGCATACATGTATATTTCTCTCTTTCCCTCTCTCTCTCTTTCTCTGTGTGTGTGTCTAGTGATGTCTAAAAAATGACCATCACCCCCAAAGATATCAGGTCCTAATTCCTGGAACCTGTAAATATTACCTCATTTGGAAAAAGGGTCTTTGCAGATTTGATTAAGTTAAGGTTCTTAAGATGAAGAACTTATCCTGGATTATTTGGTTGGGCCCTAAATGCAATCACGTGTATCCTTATAAAAGGGAGGGGGATTTGATAAGGAGAGAAGAGGAGCCATATGACCACAAGATACTGGAATGAGAAGCCCACAAGTCAAGAAATACTGTCAGCTACCAGAAGCTGGAAAAGGCAAGCAACAAATACTCCCCGAGAACCTCTAGAGGGAAAACAGCCCTCCTGACACTTTGATTTTGGCCAAGTGACATCCGAAACTGTGAGAGAATAAATTTCTGCTGTTTTTTGCCACCAAGTTTGTGGTAATTTGTTAAAGTAGCAAAAGGAAACATGTGTGTGTGTGTGTGTGTGTATAATATATACATCTACACAACCACAACTGCATTTGAAAAAAGAAGGTGCACTATAAAGGAACCAGAACTGAGAGGAATCCCTAAAAGATAAAAATCAAAGGTATTGAATTGATTAAATAAAAAGCCACAACCCAAAACGTAAGCATGATCGAACTACTGAAAATGCGGGATTTGGTATAAAGAAACTCTGTGCTTGGAGCATGATGGGTACCAGAAGTAATAACCGTGGTGATTAGGAGGAGCAGCCCAGCTGATCAACCCTTGCCCTGTCGACTAGGCACAGGAATAGGAGTGACTGCTTACAATGTGGAGAGGTAAGGAGGGAGATTAGAATAGAGAGAATGGAGAAAGGACAATGTGCCTGGGACTGTGATAAACATAGGCTGTATTTAACAATTTTTATTACATCAGTGTCAGGTGATGTTAGCATTTTCAAAGCCTAGGAGGAATGAAGAGCACCAAAACTCAGAAAGAATAGGCACTGAGGAGCCACCCTGTCATGACTCACCCACAAGTGCAGTGAAACAGTATCCTGGCAGGCTGCACAATCACTTATATCCAGACAAACAAAAACAAAATCTCTACTACAAAGAAGAATGGACAATCAGAACTAATGAGATATTTGAGGAAAGCATAATATATGTATACATACACACATACTGACACATATTTAGACAGACACATATATGTGAGGTGTTAAGAGTGACAGAGAATAAACTATAAAAATGGAAGAACTTAAAATGGGGGAAATAGAGTTAATAGAGTAAGCTAAATAGAGCTTTTTTTAAATTAAAAAAGCATAATTAATACCTTCAGGAGAGATGCAAAAAGCAAATTACATCAATAACAAATTATAGATCATGGAAATTAAAAATTTGACTCTTGCCATGAAAACCTCAAGAAGTAGTTTAAAAAGTAGGCACACACAGCTGAGGATTGATGTAGTAAACCAGAATGAGTCAAATAATCCTCCCAAAAAGCATACAAAGGAAGAAAAGAGGTTAGGTATGAAAGAAACCTTAAAAGTCTTTGGGGAATAGATTCAGATTTTCAATTGACATTGTTTGGGAGTTCCAGAAGTAAGATAACCAAATGGAGAAGAGATGACATTTAAAGAAATGATAGAGGAGAATTATCCTAAACTGAGAAATACATGAATCTTGAGATTAAAAGGGCCTACTGAGAGCCAAAGAAGAAGAAGAAGAAGAAAAAAATTAGACCACATTACCTAGGGTGTGATTGCAGAATACCAAAAATTATGAGGAAAATTTTCTAAGTGCTTCCATGAGCAACAACAAAAACTCATACACAAATGAATCAGATTCAGTTGACAGTGGTCTTCTAATAAGTAACTCTGGAATCAATAAGATATTTTACAAATATCTTATAAGTTAAAGAAAAAGTAACTTTGAACCTAGAATTCCAGTCTTAGCCAAATTATGAAGATGAAACAAAAATATTTATAGATGTAAGAACTCAGAATATTTACCACCAAAATTCTTTCTGCAAGAATTTCTTGAGGATTTACACCAGCAAGAAAAATATTTTTCCTTAATTAAAATGTGGAATTCAATAATCAATGATAACCCAATAAATTACTAAAACTTACTGTGAAAATGTGAACAAGTATTGATTATCTAAACTTGAACTTCCATATGATAACAATAAAGAATATAGAGAGGCTTAGAGAAAGGGATCTTAAAATGTACCAATTTTCTGCTTATGTTCAATTAGAGGATATAGTGACTAATTAGACATTGTTAGAAAAAATATATATATATTTAATTACAAGGGACAAAATAATAAACATTATATAATAGAATGAGAATATAAAATATTTAAATAATTTTGGGGGTGGGGAGAAATAAAAAACAAGAAAGGGGGAAAACAACCAGAAAGCAGGCTAAATAGAAAGAAATATGAAATAAGGAATAAGTTCAAACATACAAATAAACACATCGAAAATGATTGAGCTATATTCATCTATTCAAACAAAAGCTCTCATTTTTTTTCGTTTTGTTTTTATTAAAAACTTTCATTTTTTAAAAACTCAGGTATCTACTATTTAATAATGACCATGGTAGAAAAATCAGCACAGCAGTGTTCTCTAGGGATGGGCACATTGGGTGGGAGAATAAGGGAACTTTCTGGTGTGATAATAATACTTCATATCTTAATAGAAGTTTGGGTTACCAAGATGTTTGCTTTTGTCAAAACTCAGCAAATTTATACTTGAGTTTTTTGCATTTCATTGCATGAAAATTTTACATAAAAAGAATAAACTCTGAACAAATATTGAAATCTAATGATATGCAAAGTCAAGTATTGGATGGAAGTGTACTCATGTCTGCAATTTACATTGAAATATATCAGTAAAATAAATGGATTATTGGATGGATAGAGAGGTGGATAAATATGTGATAATGCAAATATAGTAAAATGTCTATGGTAATATGTTTATAGCAGCACTATTCATATAGTCAAAAAGTGGAAATTATTCAAATGACCATCAACTGAATAAACAAAATGTGGTATATCATTACAATGGAATATTATTCAACCACAAAAATGAATGATGTAATGAAGCTACAACACAGATGAACCTTGAAGACCTTATGCTAAGTGAAAGAAGCCATACCGACAAGGCCACATATTGTACAATTCCGTTCTTATGAAATGTCCATAATAGGCAAATAATTGGAGAAAGAAAGTAGACTACTATTTGTCAGGGACTAGGGGGAGAGGAGGACAGAGAATGACTGATAATGGGTAATGGATTTCCTTTGCAAATGAAGAAAATGTTCTGACACTAGATAATGGTGATGGCTGCACAGCCTTGTAAATGTATTAAAAACCACTGAGTTGTACACTCTAAAATGATGAGTTTTATGTCATGTGAATTATAACTCAAAAAAAAACCCCAAAAAATAAATAAATCTTAAACTGTTAATAGTAGAATCTGGGTAGTGGGTATATGGATGGGGCTATCTGTTAAATCTTTTCAATTTTGCTTATGTTTCAAATTGCAAAATGTTGTGAAAAAAATCAGGGGCCAGACTTTCCTGATATTAGTCCCTATTCTCACATGACCTGGATTCTGACGGATCAGAACTTTGAATCTGATTGCACTTTGACTGATTCAACTCACTTTATTAAACATTTGAGACTCAGGCAGTCATGGAGATACAGAGACAAATATGGGAAAGAAAGTGCCCTTAAGGATTACTAAGACTAGCAGCAAAGAGCAAGCATATGCACACAATAACACAGCTACCACATCCCAGAAGATGGGAAGCTAGTGGAATCCAAACCAGAAAGAGGCAAAATACAGCTAAGGAGGCGTGAAGCAGCTCCTGACGCATTAACACAGGAGTTTTGAAACTAAGCTAATCTTTTTTAAACTTTAAAATGAGCTTCCTATGAAAACAGATACTATTCTCCAAATACAGTTGGCCTAGGATATAAAGAAGAGTGAGACTCTCTGAATGGAAAGTGCAAGCAGAGACAGAAGGAATTCTTTATGTCCATACATTTTGTGCTGTTATGGAGAAAAATCTTGTTGGGGCAGCAGCATTCTGTGAGTCTCCACCATGAGGTCTCTCAGCAGATACAGACAACTTGACATGGTTAAGATAAATTCATGCAAAATCATGTATTTTGAAGCTTCGACATGATCCATTTATTGAGAGTCCATAAAGACATGTCTACCTTATCACATCTAACAATGCCCAGAAGTGGTCTGAAATCCTTCCTATGCATTTAACCTCACTCTATCAGATATAATTGGAATATTAATTATTTCCTCAGAGATTTCCTTACCCCTTCCCTTTCTTAAGTCCTTCTATGACAGTTTTCTCTATAGTTAAAATTTTCCATTCTTTTCCAACAGAGATGGTCTTTTTCCATACTTCACATTTTCCCAGTGACTAAAGTATTGACAAGAGGTGATTGATTGTTCATTTCCCTAGACCAACCTGTTAACTAATCGTAGCCACCGAATTTTAAAGATATCAGTTTCCATCGTGATCACTGTATCCCTTTGTCCTTCCTGGGTGAAAGTAAAATCTCTTTCCCAACATTGTTGTTGGGTATGCCATTCCATTATTCAATTGTTAATGAATTATTCAATTAATTTTTTTCATTGGAGCCCATAAACTGCAAACCAAATGACAGCTGTAGCCAACTACTTGTATTACAAGTCATTAGGGGGTGCAGTGTTACTTGTTTTCTCCAAATTTTCCAGATTCAGTCTTTAGGTAGAGCCCATAAATCAGAGAGATCCACTTTCCCTTCTTCAATGAAACATCAGCTAGTACCAGCGCTGAGAGACATAGCATGATTGCACTCTCCCCTGAGATTGTGACCTATTTGCAAGTGTCCCTTCCTTCTGCTATGATCTCTCCCTGTATCTGGTTATTATCTTTTTGACATACACAGACTTCCCTCCATGGGTGACCTTTCTGACTCAGCCGATGTACCATTTACCCATATAGCGCCAGTAATAACAACAGCTATATTAATGCTTCTCCACCCCCACAAAGACGTCATAGTACTTGAAGGGTAAAAAAAATCATCGTAGTAGCCCTGCTTCTTGGAAATGGAATCTTATTTACCGTTAGCCCAAATTTAGCTACATGGGTTGAAGTTGTCAGCCACCAAGAATTACCATTAGGAATACACACTGTCAATTATAACAGCATAGATATTGTGTCTTGTTCATTTATATTGCCTTTTTAGATAAATGTAAATTTGAATCCGGGCCTGCTACCAGCAGATCAGGTAAAATGGAAAAATTTTGTGAGGCAGGAAATGTATAAAGTTGTGTAATTGCATCCTCCCCCACTCTGTCATTCCCATCTTCAGATCTTAAAAACAGTTGCAGTGAAGTTCTCACTTTACTTCCCCTGATAGTCAATGATTTAAATGACTAATCCAATGCTAAAATCCTTTTCAGCACCTTTTGAAAATCACGTGTTTCAAATACTACTCCACTTTTTTCAAGAGATTACTGCTCTGAGGGTAACAAAGAATTTGTTGCCATTTAATATTATTTTTCTTTGTTCATTCCTATACATTGATAGAAGAAAAACATGTACCTTAAGCAGAAGAAATATGTCCAGGTGGGGCAAATTGATGGGTAATTTGCTCTTCTAAAACTTCTATTGTATTCTCTGAAGGTACTTCTGTTACAGGATAAGCAAAATCCATTATGGAATAGTCTCAATCCCAGTTAAAACCCACCTGTAGCCCTCTGAGTTTACCAGTAACAGTAGAATGTCATCCACTTGCCAGCTATGTACAGGTCCTTGCCCTCAAGGAAACTTACCCAAGTCATTTCAAGGGATTTCTTTCCTATTGACAAAGGTGCAGTTCTTATCATATTAGTCATCAGGGCCAAGGAGACTGTACCATCTCTAAGCCCAGGATGCGTGGCCTGAGTTCCTGCATGCCATTCATTTCAGAAACCCAGGTGGCTGCTAGTTAAGGATATGACTAAGGCATTTGCCTTAGTTTTCCCATCTCCTTCTAAGTCAGCAACTGAATTTTTTGATGGGCATCAACATGACCCAGTTTAATTTTCCCTCCAAATTCCTACAGGGAGTTCTAAAACTGTCACACAGGGCTGTCCTTTAAATCCAATCACTCAGGGTCCATTCGCCCGATCATGAAGCAAAGTCACTGGCTATGCCCACAAAGCTTACTCCACTTCCAGTGTTAAATAGATAACTCCCTGTTCTGCCCATTGCACATATTTGCCTTGCCTGCTTTCCTTGAACTTTTACCCTCTGCAGAGTGCTGCTGATCTCCACACAGCAATGTGGCCCTCAATCCAGGTACTCCCATCAGTTTGCAGTGGACAAAGCAGGCCTTGCCTCAAGTGGGAGAAAAATCAAAAGGTTCAGACTGAAGAAGGTTTTCAGAAGCCTTTATCAATCGTCCCTACAGCCAGTGAAGCAACCTTGGTGGACAGTCCCTGGATGTCCCCCCCTTACTATTCTCTTGAGTTTACGCCTTCTACTTTATGAGTAAAACTCTGCTGGCCTGATTCAGCCCATTTTGACTGTCTCTCTGGCACCACCCAAGGCATGATCACTATCACTGGCCTCAAGTTAGCTGATGCCTTTCTATGGTGAGGACAGTTTTGACCAGTGCCAAGTATTAGGCTGAAAATAAAATAAACAGACTTAAAAAAGGGGGGGTGCAGAGCAAGTTTATTGAGCTAAAGTTGCATTAATACAGTAGCAGCACCAAAAGAGGTTTCTGCTCAAAGAGGAACAGCTTATATGGCTGCTTGAGACAAAGGGAAGGTGTAGGGGAATGGGGAGGGATAAGGGAGACATGAATTATGGTTAGTATGTGAGCTCTGTGAGCTATGAGGATGATGTGGACTACGGGGACTGGGGACTATCTGGGCAGGGTGGCCTTGAGGCCCAGTTCATTAATTAGCAAGCAGAATGTTGGTGTAAGATTGCGGCCATCTGATGAAGATCAGAAGACTTTGCTGGTATCAGCCTGATCTTTTTGTTATAGTTCTTCCTTCTGGGCAGGGCCAGGGGTCACTATGCACACTGCAAAGCATCACTGGTGTGTCAGCCTGGTTCAGTTAGCCTCTGTTTCTTTTTTGTAATCCCCTGGATAAAATGAAAGCTCGTACAAATCAAGATAGTTAGTAAAATCATTTATCATTCTAATTTCACTTTCCTTCCTTTTGGTCAAGGGAGACTTTGACTCCCTGAAAAGCAAGTATGCTAAGTTTGGGGCTCTATAGACTGATACTTTAAAGCTACAGGGGACAGGAGAAAGAGGTTGGTGGCTTTGGGGCGTTTTGTGGCGATGTTGGTGATGATGTGGGTGAAAACAGGTCCGAGGAGAAGGATGATGATTAGCATGACCAGCGGTGAGACTAGAGAATACGATTAAGAGGTGTTAGGCAGAAACTCCTTAATTGATTCCCATATGTCTCTTGGTTGCTGGTTTATGCTGTGAAGTTAATTGGCTTGTTTGAAGATTTCCTGGATGTTGGTCTCGACTTGTTCCACGGTAGTGATTCAAGTACAACAGGATGTGTTGGCAAGATCACAGATGTCTCCTTCTTCTGCCAGTAGATAATTTAAAGTGAATCAGTTGTCCGTAGCTATGGCAGTGAGGGAATTGAGAGAAGTCCTTGCAGGGTGCCCCATTTTTTGAGCTATGGCTTCAAGGGTAGCACTGAGGTAGCAGATGACATGTTCTTGGTATCCTAAACCTATTTAGGGGGCTAAAAGTTAGAATCTGAGTCTTATTCCAGCAAGAGTTAAATTGTTAGCACTTTTATTTCATGTAGGAGAGGTGAAGTTAGGGGTATAAATTGGGGTCTATTATAGAATCAATTTTGCGTTGTCCTCCAGGTTCTGGGTCAGTGAGAAGAAAAGGAAATACTACAGGCCCTAGAGTGGTATTGTATAGGAAGGCGAAACCTGAAAGGAGACAAGAAAGTCTTTGGTCCATAAGGGAATCTGAAACATTTAGGAAGGTTCGGTTGATTTTGGTGAGGACTGTTGAGCAATATTTGGTCTAGTTTGAGAGTGCTAAGGGGGCACCTTTTGGTCAGGGGAATCCTATTGACTTATTGGGTGTCATCGACAGTTTGACCTTCTGAATTGGTGGTGCAGATAAAAACTTTCATGCTATAAATAAGAAACAGGGAAGGGGGTTTAGTTGGGAGGGAGGCAGAATGAGACTCCCTAATGGAGGTGAAACCAGGTATCTTTTGGGAGGCCACTTTTATTGCTGGATTGTATGAGGGATTCCTACTGGGAAAGATTGACACTGGAAAGATTAGGGAGGGATATTTCCTAAAGAAAGGATTGGGTTACTTGAGGGTTGTTATGATAAATTCAGCAGTTTGAGAGATTATGCCCAGAGGTGATAATTTGGGACATATTAAGGCTAAGATTGTTTTTTCAGTTGTAGGAAGAAGAAAAGAATAGCATAGGGGTCATTTTAATTAGATAGTGGGACTAGGGAAGATGTTTGCTACACTAGGCAGACAAGGAAGGGAAGATAACACAGTTAACAAGAATCCCTAGGGAGCTAGTCAGGGTATTCTTGCTCTGGGGGCGGGGAGTGGAGAACTATGTATTGGTTAAATATTTAGTTACTAAAAGAGATAAAAGGAATTCTAAGTGTACTTAGCTTTCGTGTGGAGTCTTGGGAGAGCTGTGTGCATCAATTGCGGGCTGCTTCTGAACCCAGCAGTGTTGCAGGTTCAGGTCTCCGATGCTTTCAGTGGTCCACCTGGACGATGGGGTGGTTTTAGGTGCAATTAGGTGAATCCAGGAGTGGATTCCTCAGAGCTTTGCAGCAGTGCGGGTGGTAAGGGTTCTTTTCACCAGGGCTCAAGTCTGTGCTTCCAAAGATGTTTCTAATATACCTAATTTCCTGGTTGCACAAGTCGTGGAGAATTGAGAAGATCTGTAGAGAGAGACTCAGAAACAGTTTTGTGGAGTTGAGGGCAAGTTTGTGAGAGTTTTTGGCAGTAGGTAGTTAGTGAAGAGCTAACTTCAGCAGTTCATAACCAGGGAAATAAAGGCATGGGTTTTCCAGTAAGGGGAAAGTTGGTAAGGGCTGAAAGGGCATCCCTGTAAGATTATGAGGACTAGGGGAAGAACTCTAATCTAGGGGGGGGAAAAATTGTTCAGTAAGTTTCCTTAGCTGTGTTTTGATTAGGCTCTTGGTGCATTTAACTTGCCCTGATGATAGGGGGTGATAGGCACAGTGAAGGCACTGTAGGATGGGTGAAGTTGATGCAAGTTTAGAGAGGGGTTGTTCTATAAAGTGAGTGCCATAGTCACTATGGATTTTTTCAGAAACTCCCCACTAGGGGATGATTTCTTTTAAACTGAATTTTGGCTATGGATGTGGCAGTTGCTTGTTTTATAGGAAAAGCCTCTACCCACTGAGAGAACATACAGACCATACAAGGCAATACTTATATCCTAGACAGGGAGGGAGTTGGATAAAGTCAATACCACAAGGATGGCCTTGAGGTGATAGTGGTATAGTGAGACTTTTTGAGAAGAGATATACGACAAAGGAACTTAAGAGAGGTTTGGGCAAACTGAAGTTTTTCCTATGACGCTTTGTGCCCTTTTGATGCTAAAGTGGTTAGGAGTGTTCGGGAGTCTTGAATACAGGAATCAGCAGGAGAATACAGCAGAAGATCATCGACATACTGAGGCAGAGTTGGTTGAGAAAAAGAGATGTCAGAGCACTTGGGAGAAAGAAAAGGGAAACTCAGTATACACGTGGGGAAGTACAGTCCAGGAGTACTGCTGATTATCCCAGGTAAATGCAAAAAGATATTGGCTCTTGTGTTCAAGTGTTCATGGGGCATTGTCATGGTGAGTGGAGATCCACACAATAATCAAAAGAATATCAAATTTTCATCCTGAGGAGGTCTGATACATTCTCTAAAGGGACAGCAAGAATCCCCCAAGTACAAGGGTGGTGGCTAATGAAGGAGGATGGACCACGGTGCTGGGCTCTTGATATTGAAGATTGTACCAATAAACCTTTCTTTTGAAATTGAAACTTAGCCTAGTATTATATGTTGTCTAAGAGTTACCTCCTGAGAACCTCTTTGTGTTCAAGTGTTCAATGTGCTCAAATGTGGCCTCTCTCTAAGCCAAACTCAGAATATAAATGCATATCTCCCTCCCTGCCACTCCCCCCATCCCAGAATGGGACATGACTCCCAGGTATGAGCCTCCCTGGCACCAAGGGGTTATTATGAAGCATCAACTAGCAATGCACCTGGAAAAAGACCTTGACCTTAAGGGGGAAAGGGTAAAGGCAAATGAGTTTTTATGGCTAAGAGATTTCAAAGTGAGTCACGAGTTCATTCCAGAGGTTACACTTATGCATGTCTCAGCAGGATCTCATTGACTGCCACAGTAAATATTGCCTCAAATAGCAGGGCTCCTGAGGGCTCTAGAGACATCCAGACACTATAGGCAGAGCAGCAGCTCAGGAGTTTGGTGTCCTGCCAGTGGGCCTTACATTGGAATTTATGCTCCCCAGTGTGAAAGAGTTGGACTCATTTGTGGTTTCCCTACACATGGCTCTTCTGCTCCTTCTATATGAACCTATAGTTAGCACTATACTTGATAGGTGTATGTCCAAGAGACTTAAATCTTTTGTCCATTCATGTGCCACTTGGACCCTGAATCTCAGCAGAGTTGCAGCACCTACTCTCCAGTTCATTGGACTCACCCACGACAACTAACAAGAAGATGATGATGGACAAGGCCCATCCCAAGGAACAGAGTCAGCAACTGCAAGCAAGATAGTTCCATCCATCTGCCCCATGGGATCTCAGCTCCCTCTCAATTAGAGGCAGAGTAGGCATACCATCCCCAAATCCTCAAGATTGGGAAATGAACAATGGACTAAAGTAGACTTACTATTATTCTACTGTAGACTTATAGTTATCCTAGCAATGGAAAAAACTTTTATCATTTATATGGAGGCAGTGGCCACCAGAGGTTCTGAGGGAGAGACAGGAAAAAATAAGTGTAATATGGGGGCATTTTC
>JAQZBX010074026.1:0-14823 GCA_029593785.1 Cabassous unicinctus
AGATTTGTTTTATTTTATTTATTTATCCCCCCCTTGCCGCCTGTGTCGCTGTGTCCATTCGCTGCGCGTCCTCTCTGTGTCCGCTTATCTACCCCCTGCTGCGAGGTCTTGCCGCATCAGCCCACTGCGAGTCTTGCCGCATCAGCCCACTGCGAGCCAGCCTGCCCTCACAAGGAGGCGCTGGGAAGTGAACCCGGGGCCTCTCATATGGTAAACGGGTGCTCTATCCATTGCGCCACACCCGCTTCCAACACTATTCCTTAAGGTCATTATGTTTCTCTTTAGAAGCTCAAAGCACTGACCTCCCTGATCTTGGACTACTATTGCCCTACAATCTCTCCTGATTATATAAATAGGCCCTGCCATGCCTTTGAGTTTTCTGTTGCTTCACTGACAATAATATTTCATCATCATTACTATTGATCATTGCAATGTCAATATTGATCATACTGACATTGCAAGTGTTGTTGATGACTGAAGGCCAAGATTTGAGTGTAAAGACTGAAAGAGATAATGAAAACGTGGATCTTATACTCTCACCTCAGCAGTCAAGTTTTGGCAATAGGAACACTTGTCCAGAATGCTGAACCTGCAAGTACTTCACAAATTACAGAAAATTTTATGACATTCTTTAAACTTTTACTACTGATGCATGAAAGAAGATTCAGTTACCTTGGATATGTTCTGGGGGTGGGTGGGGGAATGGTTAGTGTTCAGAGTATACATTTACAATAAAATGTACCAACCCTAATACCCTCAAGCATTCTGATTAAATGAGAATCTGTGTAAGGCACAGAGGTGGCCCTTGGAGACATGCCTGGATGAAAGGCAGGCCTTCTTTACAAGAAACACTTAAAGAAAAATCCTAGGCTGAAAGAGTAAGTTGAAGAGACAGTAAAGTATAATAGGAATTCCAAGAAGACATAACCTTGCTGGGTGGCCCGTCCCTAATAAACATAAGTGGGAGTTGGAGAGAGGCCTAGGAGTGGGAAGTGAGGACTGAGATGCATAATTTTAATGCAGAATAAAATAAGACTATTAACTTGCATCTTCTCAACATGGAATCTTGAAGAGAAGGGATGCATTTCTGAGAAGATGGAGTAACTGGTTTCATTTATATAATGCAGAACCTCCGCCTCTTCCTGGTCTTCCTAAGAAAATACTCCTAAAGCCCCACTGCAGGGAATAAAATATCCACCAATAAGCCACTCCTTTAAATCCAGGAGTTTAAAGACTACTGTTAAGTTAGAATAAAAAAGACTTACCAGAGGGGAAGGAGACACTAAGGCATTACCACCCATAAACTCCTTGAAACAAACAGATTTCTAAAATGGTTTTATAAGGAAGGATCTTCTATGGGTGGTTGAGCAATGAATGATGTTTTCATTTTTTATATATATGTAGAAATTGTCTATAACAATCAATATTACTTTCAGAGTCAAGGAGATGAAATAATGAATCCAGTAGGAGATAGAGATGGATGCTATGTGGCAATAGTAATCTGGGTCAGTAAGCTTTGGTGCAGATTAGGAGAGTAAAAGGGGAGGGATGTAACTCAAAAGTGGCTATAGTGGGGACAGCCTGAAGGCATGGTACCCTGAGAACAAAGAAAGGGTAGAGACAGAGGGGAAATTACGTTTTAAAATTTCCATTTCACATTATGCTTCTAAAAGTTAGCTTCATAGAAAAATCAGGGTCAGTACCATTCAAAAGAAACCACAAACTTAGAAAACGAGAGGTGAAAAAATGTAAACTCCCTGAGTGATCAGGACAGAGGGGGGTTGATAAAATATAAAAAAGATTGTATGCCTTCTGTTACCTACAGATCATCTCCCAATCCTCCTTGCTCTGAGAAAGCAAGGTTCTTTAATAGAAAGTACGAATTTTTAGAAGAGGAATATAAGCAAAGTTTTGTTATAAATGTATGTTTTTCATTATAAATGTGAAAACCACATATTTCAAAATAGAGAAGAAAATTTGCCCACAATATAGTTTTGCATTCCACTTTTTCCATTTACCGTATTATCATATACCATATATCACATTATTCCGTGTTGCTAAACAGTCTTCATAATCACTATATAAATGGCCACTTACTATTACATATCAAAATACATGTTACCTTTGGACTCTGTTGAGTGTGCAAAGCAGGCAAGACATCCCATTGGAAATGACATCTAGACAGCTATATAAAAATCATGTCTTACTAGAAGCATTCGACAATTCCTTGCTTTATAGTTAATGCAAGCTTCTCTCAGTAGCTATTTTCACAGGCTAATTAAGTTATCAGTGCCTGCAGAAAGGCCTCTCTAGGGGCATTCAACATATTTGCTTGTGAATTGGATGAGCGCATAGCTAGCATATTTATCAAATTAGTAAATGGCCCAGGAGGTGGGAGGAATAACCACTATTGTAGATGACACATTGTGAAACCTAAAAGAATTCAACCGACTGAAACAACAATAGGATGAATCAAACAAGATAGCAATTCACAGGGTGAGGGGAGAAAGAACTGGGTGTGTTTCAACTTGAGAAAGAGCCTGAGAATGGACAAAGTAATGGACTTCAGATATCTGTGAGGTTTTCATTATGGAAGAGGGAATTCCAGAGAGCAGAACTGTAGCAAAAGGTAAAAATGACGGTAAGGCTCAAAATAAGAAATTGTTTCAAAACAAAAGGAGTTGTTAAACAGAAAATCAATCTGCTTTCATTTGTTCACTTATTCCATAAATATTTATTGAGTACACCTACTATGTGCCAAACACTGGGCTAGACACTGGGGATTCAGCAGTGAACAAGACAAACATCGTCTCCACCCTCAGCATGTTCACATTGTAGCCAGAGAGACAGACAAATACAAAGTATGTGTTTTAAAGGAAACAATAAAAAGACATATAAGTAAGAGATTGGTAAGAGGGACCCACATTAGATAGGCTGACTGGAAAAACTTTGTGTGTAGGTGACACTTCAGTAGAGACCTAAAGAACGAGAAGGAGCCAATTACATACACAGTAATGGAAAGAGGGTTCCAGGCAACCGCTCTGAGGCAAAAAAGAGTTTGTGTCTAAAAAACCAAAAGAAGGCAAGTGCTGCTGGAGCATAGCGTGTGAAGAAAAGAATGGTGGTAGGAGAAGGTTGGAGTAACAGGCAGAAAGCTGGGCTTTTGGGGCATAGTAAAGACTTTGGATTTATTCCAAATGCAGAGAAGCTGTTAAAGAGGTTTTAGCAGGGAACAAACTTTTGTTTTATGGAGATCACTCTGACTGCTGTGTGGAGAATAGATTAGAGAGAGGCTGAAGTGGAAGCAGGGAGACCATTCAGGAGGCTATAGTAGTAGTCCCCATGAGAGACAATGGTGGCCTGGGCCAGAGTGGTGGCAATGGGGATAGAAAGAAGAGAGCAAATGTAGGATAGAACCCTGGGAGGGAGTGTGTTGCATGTCCCTTGAAGAGTTCAGTCCGAGCTGGGATGAACACTCTTCAATAGGCCATTGGAAAGGATTCGGGTCTCTTAAAGCCCCATCCAACTCTCTGACTCTGTGATTCTAGGAGAGACATGGGGATATGAACAAAGTCCCTGGTGGATTTAAGACTGTTCCCATTGATTTATATATGCAGACCCTGTTTTACTGAAAATTTTAACAATGAAACACTAAATTGGGCCAAATTCCTCCAAAGAGTTAATTACTGGCCTGGTCCCAGGAGGATCAGAATAAAACAGGAGCATGTGGAAGGCATCAAGCTTACTATGTGAACATGAGCAGTACTAATGGGAGCACTCCATTGCCAGGCACCTTCCCCATAATTCTGCAAATTAGCCAGAGCCCCTGGAATCCCAGTTCTGCAGCTGCTGCACAGATGTGTGCTGAGCATTGGGATGGGAGCAGGATACAGAGAGAAAGGAGATTGCAGCATAATGAAGATTTATCCAAACCAAACGAGACCTTCTGGCATTTAAAGAAATGACCACCATTCCTTTCAGCATGAGAAAGGAATGTGTAGCCAGAAAGATCTTTTCAAAATGCAAACATGATCACATTCTCATCCCCATCCCTAACCTTCAAAACCACAGTGGCTTAGCATTGTTTTTAAAAAGGATGAACAATGAAATCCTTAACACGGTCTATAAGTAGGGTGAGCGCATGGCCTGGTTTTGCCCAGGATAGTTGGGGGTGGGGGGGTATGCCTCCTTTGGTACTTATTAATAGCTTCTCATTTTACTCTCAGAAGTACCCCAGTTAGGATGATAAATTATGTGGACACTCTACCTATAAGGGGCAACGTGGTCTTTCCATTGCCGCTCTCCCCATCTTTATCTACCGTGCTCTGAGCAGCAACCAAAATAGATTCCTTTCTGTTCCTCCAACAGCCCGTTCCCCCTCCTGCCACGCAGGCTTTACCTAAACAGTCCTCTCTAGCTGAAGAGCTCTTGCACTCCTCTACCCTTCACCCAGATCACTGCTTCTCCATCTTCATTCCTCCCTTAGCTGCACGTTGATTCCTCTCCCCCACAGCGCTTATCACAGGAGGCTTTTGTAGGGTTTTTTACATTAATTTGGGCAATTCTTTGATTAATGTTCAACTCTCTCCCATTTGAATGAAGGCAGTGCTCATGTCTCGTTGTTTGCCAATGAAAGCCAAATGCTGTTAACTGACTGACTAAATACATAAATTGATGATGAAGGAACAAGCAAATGTTACTTACTGGCTGCTTCTACAAAAACAATAACTGTCTATTAATGCATAAGAGAAATGCTAAGAGGTGACCTGATAAAGATCTTTTTAATATATTTATTATAATTTTATATATTTTTTATTTATTTATTTCCATTCTAGTCACCAATTAAAGCTAAGCTCTTTTCCCAACTACATAGTAATAATTCAGAATATTTCTAAATCTCCTCTTTGGAACTTGTCTGAAAAGTCTCAGGATATTCTGTTGGATCTTCAGTGATGTCAAGACCACATTCTGTGGAAGGAGGTTTTGATTCCTGGAAAGACAACTGGCATTTGGCGTGAGGTCTGGTGATTGAGCCTGGAGATCAAGCCAGATAGGGATGTGCAGGTAAAAAATGAGGTGAAAATTTAAGAGACCAAACCTCTTTGTGTGTTTTATAAACACTGGCTCTGAAGGTAATTTCAAACATTCTGAACTCTGGCAGCAAATATGGAAGAAGGAAAATAGGTCTCCAATGTGGCTGTTTTGAAAGATAGGCCTCACTTGGTTTTTTGAAAACATTTGTGAAATATCAACCTCCAGAAACAAATTCCTTGGAATGACAGTCCCACCTCCCATCTCTGAGCTTGTAAAGCAATTTCCCAGAATTGGCCAGAGATGTCCTTTTCAACAAGTGCCCACTCTAAGAGATTTTGCTATTTTCATTTTTGGAGAGCAAAGCAAGTGGGACTAAAGAGGTAGGGAAGTGAAATCTGAGCGCTCATGGGGTCATGAGTCATGAAGGCTTCAGAGAAATCTAACACCTCCCAGGACCAAGCGTGACTGGAAAAATAAATACAAACTCCCCGAGACAGCACCACAATGCATTCTAGCCAAGCACACACAACCTCAGAGCCCACCTGTTCATGCTCCCTCGTTCCAGATCTGCCGTGGCCCGCCCCACTATTGACAAACAAAACTCAGCTCTGAAATTCCATTAGCACCTCCAGAAGGTTTGCCCAGCAGCCTCTGGGTATGGCAGGAGAAGAAAAAAGTATTTTCTGAGCCCCACCTCATATCTGCCCCACCTCATATCTGCCGGAGTCATGTGCAAGGAAAAGCTACGGAGGCTGGAGCCTTGGATCATGTGATCTGCTTCACGGCCCCAGCAAGGCACCAGGAGGAACAGAGAATGAATGTGCTGGGGTCCTGGTAAGCTTGTGCATGGAGGACTCTCCATCTTCCCTCTCTTAACCATCTAGTGGTGAATCTAATTTCAATTTCAGAATTTCAGTGCAATAAATTCATCCCAAAATATTTTGCCTCCTTGCTGGCACTTTTTAAGTGGCCTTCTAGTTGCAGCCTAGCATGCAAGGCATTTCAGCTATTTGGAACACCATCACTCCTGCCAGAGAGAGATCAGGAGACACAAGCACCATAGAAACCATATAAGAGTCATAGAAATGCACTCTTTATGGTGTCACTGGTGGCAATAAATGTTAAAGGGAGTAGAAAACACCATCTGGCTCTGGGCGGAGGCAGCAAAATGAAAAGACAACCAAGACTAGAGAAGTGAGAGGTTAGACCCAGATGTCAGGACAGGATCTTAGAGTTGGCACCAATAACTGAGAAACGCCAAAAACCTGTCAGGCGACCCAAAGATCCCCAAAGATCTTGTGTCAGGGCCACAGATTGATGGGGAATCATCTTTTTCCTGGCCTTGGCCCTTGGCAACAAATAGAACCGGGGATATTTATTTCTCTAGCCCGTTGCAGAGGTCTATTATAACCAGTGTGTGACACAATTTATTGTTCAAACCGAGACAATTTTGGAAATGAAAGTGGGTGCAATTAATAATTTTTCTGGGAAAGATGTGTTAACCTGGAACTGTCCCAGGAAACCCAGGGCTTACGGTCAAACTCCTTATAACAAATGCATACTCGGAGGATCACCTCCAACTTATTCCGTGATTCCCAGGGAAGGAAAACAAACAGATTGATGCTCCTTTTGGAGCCAACTGAAACCAGCATATTCTCAGGCTGGCGTCTGACAACATACAACAGGTCCTGAAACCACAAACCACATCACCTACTATCCCTTGACAAACAAGAGACCTGATCTTTATCAGGATACCCAGACAGTTGCCTCCATGACTAAACGCTCTTTGCCCAGAGTCTCAGGGAAAACCACAACCTCTCCATATAAGGCAACAAAAGCCCCACGTTGCCACACCTGCCCCACCTCTAACCCCATATATTTCTGTAACCATGCTGATGGGAAGTGTCTGTGGGTAACTGGGTTTAAGGGTTTGATGACAAATTTTCAAAGTGTTTTTTTATTAAGATGATCAATGTCTATAGCAGGGCTTGTCACATTGAATGTTCGTAAGAATCACATGGAGTCTTGTTAAAATGCAGATTCTTATTCACTAAGTCTGGGGCAGGGTCTGAGATTCTGCATTCTAACAAGCTCCCAAGTGAGGCTGAGGCTGCTAGTTAATGAGGTACACTTTGAATATGAAGGGTCTACAGTATTTAGTTTAAAAAAGGGGCGGGAGATAGAGAGGGTCATGGGAAGGGAAAGAAAAAAGGAAGAAAAGAAAGAGGGGTAAAGAAGAAAGGAATAAGAAACAGAGAAGGGGAAATAAAAATATACCACACACTGTGTTAAGTTGACTAGAAAAGAAGAAAATAATTAATTAAGGCTTTTAAGCAATTAAAATAATTAATTGGCATAAGGGGAAAGAAGCAGTTCCATCACCATTGCTTATAGCAACAGTGAGAAGTTGCCTGCATTCCCAAGGGGTCCATTGCCATAGAAATAGCAAGTTCCTTCATTTTCACAATTTTTAGCCAATCGTTTACTGGGCCAGTGAGTAGAGTTCTCTATTCCAGTGACTTTCAAACTTTTTTACTATAGCCCAACTGAGATATATATTTTACACAGTACACACACACACATACACATGTTATTCTTACAGAATAATGCTTTTATATTTAATATGTGCTTATTTCCTATTAATTCAAGGTCCTACTCTAACCTACTCATCTTCAATGGATCAGACTGCTGCCCTGATAAAAGAAGGCACTTGCCTAAGTCATAGCAGAGCAAGATTGGAACCTGGTGTGCCAACCTCACTCTCCAGCCACCTCACCAGCCACTGAACCGAGAAAGAATGGCCGTGGGGTGTGTCCAGGCAGGTGGGCCTCTTCCAGCCTTGCCCTGTGATCCAGAGAGGCATGTAAGAGGTGTGTAGTAGCAGGGAAAAGAGAATGTCTCAGCAACAGTCAAGCTGCATGGAAGACCCACCAAGCCACTAATGGCACCAGATGAAGGCCCCAAAACCTTGGCACTTTGTAAGTTCACTCAGAATTTAGGAACAACATTGAAGAAAGTGGTGAATCCCCAACTTTTGGCTGAGATTTAGTTTCTATCCCCCAAGCAGATTGGTGGCACAGGAAAATTTGAATTGCTGAGTGTCAGCTAAGAAAATTTTATGTCTTGATCATCTGAGTTGGTAAACCAAGAATCTCTTTTTCTATTTATAGGATACATATGGATACACATAAACTGTTACTTAACTGTTGCTTCTGAGGAGCAGCTTCTCAACAGCAGTTACTTCTAAGAGGCTTTTACTTTCTTGGAATACATTTTCATATAGCTTGTATTTTCTAAATCTGTGTGCATTATAATTTTTAAAATATTTCCTATGGTTAACTGGACAATGGAACATAAGTACTAAAAATTAATTATGTTATTTAAAACAAATAACATATAACGACAAATAATATGTAACAAATAACAAATGTGTATGTTTGCTTGTGTGTGTGTGTGTGTGTGTGTGTGTGTGTGTGTGTGTGTTAAGGTTCTCCAGTAAAACAGAACCAAGAAGAGATATAGATTTATTACAAGAATTGGCATATATGATCCTGGAGATTGGCAAGTCCAAATTCCATAAACCAGGCCACAAGCTAGAAACTCCAGTGAAAATGAAGTTATATTCACCAGGAGATGCTGTCTAGCTGAAAAAGAGGCAGAAATTCTTCTTTCTGACTGCTGAAGTCCTCAGTTCTGCTTTAAGATCTTAACTGAGCAGATGAAGACATTCCCCTCATTGCTGAGCATAATTTCTTTTGTTGATTGTAGATGCAATTGGCCACAGATGCAATCGGCCACAGATGCAATCACCCTCCTAATGCTGTAAATCTAACTACAAAATACTCTCACAGTAATGATCAGGCCAGTCCTTGCTTGACCAAACAAAAGGACATAATAAACTAGCCAGATTGACACCCAAAATTAACCATCACAGCATGTGTTCTCAAAAATGCACAGAAAATTTCTAGAATACACAAGAATCTGTTAAAATTTTTGTGTCCAGATGTTTGAGTAAGACAGAGACATATTATTTATGTACTATTTGAATTTGTTTTACCATGCTACGTATTTATTATACATTGCTTTTCAATTAAAATTTTTTGTTTGCGCCACATACTGATTTCTCCTTCTTCTTATCTCCTATCAAACCAAGTCTTCACTACACAGATGAGCATTTACAGGCCTTCATCACTTTGGCAAGCATGTGCTTCTTCAGCTTGACGACAAAAGTCATCTTAACCTTCTTGGTGGACCCCCAAGCATGAGGCACAAGACAGCAGAGAGCAGGCACTCGATGCCTACTTGTTAATGAACTTGTTGTCGTAGTATTTAGGTATTTATTTATGAAACTATTTGATTAATTATTGTCTTCCCCACTGGACAGGAGGGAATTAATGACTGTTTTCTCACCATTTACCTCAGGACCAGGTACATTGTTGATGCTTAATAAATATTTCTTGAAGAAAGAAAGAAAGCATATATGAATAAATGAATGAATTAATGAATGAACCAAAGCACAACCGGGCATCCATATCATTCCCTTGAATGCATCCAAGTTTATTTTACTCTTTCCATTTAGATTGCATAGACTAATAATTATCCAGTGAATTTTGTTTCTCGCAAGCACTAAAAGCATGACCTCATCTGCCCCTGGAGTCACAGGCCAGCAATTCTGTCACAGAGATGGATGTTCAGGATTTCCCTGAAGATTTAACCCTGGTGGAAAACAACCAGCTGTTTTTCCAAAACAAAGAATTTCCAATAGCAACATTTATTTCATTTATTTTTATTTGAAGTTTTATAGAAGGAAGCCAGAGATGCAGCCAGAGGTTCATGTTGGATTTTTTCATCCAAGATCTTGAAGTAAATCCTCTCCAATAGGGTAAGTTTTAAGATAGTTTGGGGGATGAAAACAAAGAGCAATCAAGCACAGAGGAGGAACTACAATAAATAATAAGAGAGGTTAGCACCATGTACTGGAATTACAGGTGATTTTTATTTTCTTCCATTAACTTCTTTTTGTGTGCTCCAAATTTTCTAAAATTAACATATATTAATAGGATCAGCAGGAAAACATTTAAGGTATTTCTTCCTGCCCTCCCATCCCCAAACTTCTCCTCCTCCTAGGTTTCCTAACTCTGTTAACAGCATTCTCATCCACATACTCTCCCAGGCCCCAAACCTAGGATCATTTTAGTCTCCTCACCATCTCCTCTTCCCCAGCTAATGGGGTACAACAAACCAATCTGATTATCTGTTGCTACTCAGCAAATCATCCCAAAATGTAATGCCTTAAAACATTCTTACTGGGAAACAGATGTGGCTCAAGCTATTGGGCTCCCGTCTACAATATAGGAGGTCCAGGGTTCAATTCCCGGGGCTTTCTGGTAAAAGGCAAGCTGGCCTGCATGGCGAGCTGGGCTGAGTGGCGAGCTGGCCCACGTGGCTGGCCCACGCAGAGAGCTGGCACAGCACGATGACGCAACAAAAAGAGACACAGAGGAGAGACAATGAGAGATGCAGCAGACCAGGGAGTTGAGGTGGCACAAGAGATTGAGCTCCTCTCTACCACTCCAGAAGGTCCCAGGACCGGTTCCTGGTGCTGCCTAAAGAGAAGACAAACAGACACAGAAGAACATACAGAGAGCAGACAGCAAGCGCAAAACAATAAGGTGGGGAAAGGATAAAAAAAAATATTTTAAAAACATTCTTACTAACTCTTAGTTCTGTGGATTGGCTGGGAGCAGCTGGGCACTTCTGGTTTGGGGTTTCTCATGCGATTACAGTCATGTGTCAGCTGGGCATCCAAGATGGCTCACTCACAGCTGTCAGCAGGGAGCTCAGGTGGAGCTGTCAACCAAAGTGCCTACACATAGCTTCTCCGTGTGACTTGGGCTTTCAACGGCATGGCGGCTGGCGGTGTCGGCTGGGATAGAGGGAGCCAAAAGCAAGCATTCCAAAAGGCCCAGAGGACAGTTAAGTGACCCCATATTTCCTGTACATTGGTAAGTGGTTATAGAATCTTAATGAGATTCAGGTTCCACTTTTTGGTGAGAATATTTCCTAGGTGGTATTGTGTACTTCCACTGGCAGGCAAATAATACCTTGTTGTTTCTCTGTTTATGATGTTAGCACGCATGGATGATCATTGCCTAAATAAAGTAATTCATCAGGAGTTCAAATTTGGCTCAGTAGAAGTTATCCCAAAAAGGAATACATTGTTTTAGCCAAACTCTTTCAGTGATATTATTCAATCATTTCAGAAGGATTTGCATTGAAAACAAAACAGTTGAAATAAAGCATCAGTACTTAAAGATTAACAAAATTGTTTTACCCTACGCTCAGGATAGGTGACTGAAGTATTAAAATAAATGTTTGGTTTGCTCAAATGTTGCTTTTATTTTCCTTCCTTTCCTCTCTCTCTTGTTCTCTCACTCTCACTCTCATGCATGCTCTCTTTTTTTCCAGGTAAGGAAGTATCTGGAGCTTAAAAAAAAAAGATAAAAAACAATGCAGCAAAACAAAATGTAACATTACCACAAACACTGAGTTACAAATTGCCTTTATCCAGAAATTTCCTGAACTGAGGAGTAGGTACCCCTCCACAGTAGCAATGGTCAGATTGCTTACAGGAAGGTCAGGTTGCACTTCAGCAATAAATCAGACCCTAACTGCATTACCAACAGAGGCAGCTGTGCAGCAAATAGGCTAGAACAACTGATCAGCCTTTATTGGATTCCCAGCTCTACCACTTACTATGTCATCACTGTCATTGGGAAACGGAGTGGTGCTTCTCCAGCTTTAATGTGCCTACCAATCACCTGTGGATCTTGTTAAAATGCAGTCTGATTCTGCAGTCCTGAAGAGGGGCCTGGATTTCTCCATTTCTGACAAGCTCCCAGATGCTGCCTCTGTGTGCTGGACTAGTGGACCACACCTTGAGAGGCAAGGCTCTAGAATCCACAGGAGCCACATCTCTACCCTTAAAGAACATGAATTCTTGGTAAGTTTTTCCTTTGTAGAACAGTATTCTCCCTATTGGACCGTGAGCATATCAAGTGACATTGTCACTGCCTTAATGATCCCTATTAGTGGAAAATGTTTCCTAAATAACTTTATAATAAATGGTATCACTTACTCCTTGATCACAGGGTGTTTATGGCAACTTATTCCAAATAACGTTGCATGTGAAAAAAGAGACTCGGCACTGCCCTATGCAAAGAGCAGACAGCAAGAGGGTTTGGAGGCCCACCAAGAAGAAATACTCTTGTCTCTGTCCAAAAGAAGCTGAGATTTCACCACAGGACTGAAGTCTGGGTGGCCTTTTGGGTTTCCAGTCTGCATCAGAGTAAAAAAAAAAAAAATGGCTTAACGATAATTAGTCTCCACAGCATGCTTTCAAGGGAGCTATTATTAGATCATGTTATAGGTAGAGAAACTAAAGACATGGGGAAGTTATTTTGCTCACCCAAGGCCACCCAAAGTGTCAGGGATGAAAATGAGATTAGGAACCAAAATATGTGGGTAATCTGTCATCAGCAAAAGCCATAAGACATTTTCTATGAGACTGTTTACATGTTACTTAAAAAGTCTGTATTAAAAACGAAAGGCAAAAAAGCACAAAAGAGGTAGATGAAATGTTTTGCTATTTGTTATAATTTTGAAGAGGGCCATACATATTCATTTACCCAAGCATTTTTGGTAATCATCATTTATTGACTGTCTTTTATTATTATGCCTTTGTGACTTGGACACACTTTTTAACCTCTCTGTGCCTCTGCTTCCTCACGTGAAAATATCATCCCCATATTAAAGATGAGAAAACTGAAGTTCAGAAAGATTTGGTGATTTGGTCAAAATCACAAGCTATTAAGTGTTGGAGTTGGGATTCAAACCAAGGCTGTGAATTTCAAAGTTTGGACTCTTAGCCATGATATCAGCTATTCTCAAATTAGGGATCTTTTAAAACTTCAAAGTCCAGGTCATTCTCCAGATCAGTTAAATCACAATGGCTTCAGGTGGGACACAAGAATCGGATATTTTTGGAACTTCCCAGGGGATCCCAACGTGCAGACAAGCTTGGGAACCACTACATTGCACTCCATCCCTTCCCACCACAGTCTGCTGCCGCTTTTATGGTATCACACTTCCAGGCTGATCAAATCTGGCCCTGAGGTCTCTGCTGTCGGTTTAACATCACAGTAGCGATTTTAATCAGGTTTTACACAGTCAGTGCCTATTTTCCAGACACAAATTCTGCTGAGAGTTCACAGCAGGAACCAAAACAAGCCACAGTAATAGGCCAATCTCGGAATCTTACAATTGAAAACAACCCACTGTAACTGAGGCTGAAATAGAAAACGCTTCATCAAGGGAGGGCCAAGCTCTCCTGGGCGTTTTGCTGAGCCGCGCTGGGGTCTGGCTGTGGAGTGAGGAGGGAGGCATTGGCCAGCCTTGCGTTGTGGGACGTCCTCTGGCCGCGAGCAGGGTCAGGGCCATGCTACTGAAGGCAACCTGGGAGGCACGCCTCCCTTCCACTGTGTCCAGTCACCACCAGTTCAGAGCACTTCATCTTCGGGTGCTTCGCTTACTTTTGAAAATATGTTTCTTTGATTCCTGCAAGCCAAACCCATGAAAAAATAACGGAAACCAAATGCCAGGGAAATGAAGCCAACGCAAACACATGCAAGCCCTGAAATAACAGGAGATGCTGTGGTCACGTCTGACCTTCTGAACTGTGCTCTGAGTTGAAGCAAAAACAGCTTTTGCTGCTGCTTGAGGAGTGCACGGTAATGGTTTATTTGTAATGCAGAAGAGGTTGGATTTAGAGAGATGGCCTTTTAAAACTGTAGGGACTTCACCAAGGGGCCAGAAATAATAACATTTTGAGGAATGAGATTTTTAAAAAGAAAAAGGTCACCCTTCACCTCCCTGATCCATTCAAAGCCAGAATCATCTGATTTTTATCTGCCAAATGATGACTATCTGAGATCTCCAATGTTTCTACAAATGTTTTTCTTCTGATTACGCCAATATTTTGGTGCAGTCTAACATAGAAGCTGGAATGCAAGTTCACTTGTTTATTTCAGCAGCTGCAAGAGATAAATATGGCAGGGCCCAGATGGAAAAGTAAAATGATGACCCAGGGTCAAGAGTGAGTAGAGAGAAAGCTCCTGGTTTTCCAGCAGCATGGCAGCATCAACAGTCACATTGCTATGAGATGCCAGGAGCTGCATTCTTGGGCAGTGAAACAGGTCACCAGGAGGATTCGCTCCATGTTAACATTACCAAGGAAAGACCACAAGCTACAGAGTTCATGCAAATGAAGACTAGTTCCCATAGAAGAGATTCCCATGTTAAAATAATTGCCATGTTGGCCTAAGAAACATTCATTTTCACATTGTGTTTTACTGATGAGCAACTCTCTTCCTTTAGTTACATCATTTGATGCGTAATATCTAAAAGAGTAGCGTCTGAAAGAGAAAAATTTAAAAAGCATGTAAAAATAGATTTATTGTAATTATTGTGGGAAGAAAATACCCTGCAAATGAAATAATAGGAAGTAACTGGTATTGCTTACTATGTGTTCAGGCACAGGAAAGCTTTACTGCTTTACATGTATTAATATATTTCATTCACACAAACAGTGATTGCTATTTTTTTTTATTTTTTAACTTTATTTGTACATTTAATAATTGAAAATATAAACAATTGAAAACTAAAAAGTAAACACAGATGAATAAATAAATGCATTTCTCAATTAAATGTAATAGATACATTTTTTTTTTT